>BJCM01069785.1:0-11530 GCA_018326385.1 Flaveria bidentis
TTAACTATTGCACTGCATATTTGACACTTGTTCCCGGGTTGTGGGAATTAAACAATGTCTTACTATTTGATTATGTGATTATCTTTGTGTTGCTTATGGCTATGTTGTCGTGAATATTGACTAACACGACACAAGTCTCCATTTGTGTTCGGGTGACGTCATGACACGCTTGTCATCATACTTATATTGCTTCTCTAACGTATACCATGTGTTATGACGATCCCGTCTCGTTACATTCCCGTGTTTCCGCTTTAGCGGGGGTGTGACAGTTTGGTTAGAATGAGCACACATGACCAGTTAGGTTTCTAGAGTTATTTGTTATCTCTATATATTGTAACCTAACTGTTCAATCATATTATTCAGTATTTTATCATCTTACAAATCGGTGGTGGCAAGTGTGAAGAGTTTAGGTGGATCAATGGAAGTTTATGGTGGTTTTTTCTTGTTGTGTTCTTTCTTGAACAAGTCGACTTCTAAGGCGAATTTATGCTTCGATTCAAGTTTGATTTTGGTGACCAATGTTTATGGTTGTTAGTTATTGTTGGATGGTTCAAATTTAAGATCTGATGGTGATGGTGGTGGCCTATAGTGATTGTGGTGGCCTATAGTGATTGTGGTGGTGGGTGTTGGTTATGATTTTGGGTGGTAACGGTGGATGTTGGTTGTGATTTTGAGCGGCGCTGGTTTTGTGGTGGAAATTTTTGACGATTTTGGTCAATGTTCTAAGGCCAAAAGGTGTGGGAGTGGCGGTGATGTTGGGGTGGACGTGATAGTGGTGGTGGTGGTTTTAAGGGCTAATGGCTAGTGGCGGTGACGATGTTGGCAGTTAAAGCTTGGTGGTGTTGTGGTGGTTGGCGGTGTCGTCGTTGTGGAGGTGGCGGCGGCGGTGGTCCGTGGATGTCAAAGTGTGTGTTAATATAAAGAAATAATCCTTTTAATAATAATAATAATTTTTATTATTTAATTTTTTAGTCATTATTATTAAAATGACTAAAATACTTCTATATTTAACAGAAAATTTAACGTCGTTAATGGTTGGACTTAATTGAGTTGAATTTCAAACCACAAGGACTAAAATCACAACTTTAAAAAATTAAAAAAAAAACTATTATTTTGATCAGGAAACAAAATTAAAGTTTTTTCTGAAAAATAATATACCCTTTGACTGATTTTAAAATATTATTAAACTTTTCAACATGTACATAAAATTCAAAAAGAATATATAGAAATGTCATTGATCCCATCCTTTTCTAGTTTTTTCTTCCCCTAAAATCTTCATCTTATAAAATAATTAAGATTTTTTTAAAATCCATCATATGATATTCTTTTATCTTTTAGATTTTCATAAGTGAAAAAATATGTGCAAAAATTAACTTAACAAAAAACACGTGCAAAGAATCTTATAAGTATACAAAAAGTTACATAAAATTATTATGTTTTGCGACTTTTGTTAATACCTTGCTATACGCAATTGCTTCTTTTTGGTTCATATCCTAACACTTTGAGATAATTAGGCTATTTGCTTCTTTTTGATTCATAATCTCAGCCTTATCTTTCTCATGCATACAAACAAGAAAGAAAAACAAATTAAAGACCTAACTTAATAATATTTAACAAAGCAAAAGTTAGAAAAAACTTATAAAGTTGCTTTTATCACTAGTTACGTGTTAACACAATGCTTATAAAATCAAATCTTAATTACTTCTAATACATACAAATCAAAAAATAAAAGAATCTCACCAGCATCCTCTTACACCAATAAATATTATTCGTTTTCCTCTTGTTCACAATAAATATGCTTTTCTATACATCACAGATATGAGATTTATTTTGGATATTATGAAATATCAAATTTAGTTCGTTATCTCTCATTTCTTTTTCATTTTCCCAATAAGTCAAAATTAAGAAACACCAGCATGTTAGAATTTAGATCATAATAAATACTTTATAAGTAGTTTTCAAAGTAGGACCCTTTAAATATAAAATAAACAACGATTGTCATGTATGACTACTTGATTTAGACCAACGCAACTTACCATACATACAGACATTTGTGTATTTGACTAATGGTCCTATTCATTCTTCAAGAATTACTATAGATTTGTCTCCAATTATTTCACACCCATAAACCAATCAATCTCTACATTTCTTCCCCCAGTCAATTCATGACCTCTGCAACAATGGCAGCAAGAACCCCTGAATTCATGCTGCTTCTGGCTGTCAATCTTGTCATCTTGCTAAGATGCGCTGAACCCCTTGTGCCACAAGGAGAAGGTAACAGTTATGTGTGTGTGTGTGAATTTTGTTAAAAATATCATCTTTTTTGGTTTCAAGAAAGTGGGTTGAGGATTCTTGATCAGGTTCATTTTCAAATTATATGATTGTTGCTGCTAGTATCTTGATTTGTATGTTCACAAGCAGTTTAGAAGCTGAATATTCAAAGTATGTCATTTATATGGATTATGTGTTATCATTTCCTAGCAAAAGGTTATCTTGTTTAACATCTTTATCAATCTTTTTCATAAGATTTAAGAATGTATATGGATTTTGGAGTGGAAACTTGAATTGAGCTGGTTTGACTTTGAAAGTCAAACAACATGTCTTCTCAGTTTTCATGATTGGAAGTGTATTAATCTTTTATTCAGTGGGTTATTTAAAAATTAAGTGCTTAACTGAATCTAATGATTTATTAAACCAAATGATTGAAATCCAAAATGAGTGGTTTGACTTCTAAGTTTGACTATTATTCTTTAGAAATGAGCTATGCGCTGAAAATAATTACCAAATTATCTTCTTCTACCTTTTGTTTAATCTGATTTAGTGGAAGCTGTTGAGAACTTTCTTGCTGCCATGAATGCAACAAGTTGGAGATTCGATGGAGATGATTGCAATCTTGATATGGTTTCAGAAGTGCCAAAGCTATCTCAAGAAGCTATTGCTAGCATCGAATGTGATTGCAACATTGGAAACGATACTGATTGTCATGTCATAAGGATGTATAAACTTCTGTCTTTATGTCTTGTTTACTTATGTTCAATTTCAAATTTCAAGTAAAGAGTTCTTATGTTCATAAAAGAGGGCACTTTGACTTAAAGTCAAACTATAATTTCATAATGCTATTCATATTGGTTTTCTTTACATCATTACATGACCATGTTTATTCAGAAACTTTTATGAATTTTTTAGATGAGATTAGCATATCCTTGACCTTAAAGTCAATGTTCTTCAATTACAACCGACTCAACTTGTGGGAACTCATCTGTTTTTTTGGCATATGCAGCATACACAAGTTTTACAGTCTTAATGGCATACTATCACCTGAATTAGTAAAACTTCCTTACCTACGCTCGATGTAAGTCTTCTTTAAACACATGATTAACTTAAGTGCCAAACTTTTTAAATAGTCAAGAATCAAGATTTAATGAAACTGAAGTATATCTTGTTATATTTTCAGAGATCTTGCTTACAATTACTTAAGTGGCACGATACCACCTGAATGGGGTCTAACACAGTTACAAGAAATGTGAGATCTCTGTTTTACTATTTAGTTTCATACTTTCATAGTTTTTACAGTATGAATATTAAATTTGTAAATTTTGTACATATCCTTCCATATGCAGCTCTCTTCTTGGTAATCGGATAACCGGAGAAATCCCACGGGAACTAGCCAATATCAGCACCCTCACAAAACTGTATGCATTTGTTTTTCATTCTTCTCTAGTGAATTTTGACCTCTTTTTACCACAAAGGCCAAAATCTTTAGATGATGTTAATTTTTTGTCAGGGTCAATTTGTGAAATTATATGGTTTTATATGCTCTAGCAACCAGTAAGGTTGTTTCTTTGTGACCTAAATAAATAACTTAAGGTCATGGGTTCAAGCCATGAAAAATAGCCTCCTGCACAAAGTGTAGGGTAAGGATACATAAATCATATCGCGAAACAATTTGTCACCTGTACAAAGCAGGAGGTAAGTCAAGAACTGGTTATGCCCTAATATACTCATCTAGCAAAATTCTTGATCAGGGACTTTGAAGCAAACCAGCTTTCAGGAACTATTCCATCTGACTTTGGGAGATTAACAAATTTGAGTTCATTGTAAGTTTGACTATTAACATATTTTCTTCATTCAATTAAATTATTTCATAAGAAGTGGAAACTGATTAATTTATTTGCACCATAATATTATATATCAGGATGCTGTCTTCAAACAGGTTGAGCGGCAGGCTGCCAACGACCCTCAGTCAACTAGGAAATCTAACAGATTTGTAAAATCTTTACTTTATTCCTTAAGTCGCAGTTTTTCGGTTCCAGCATTTTCTAAGGCTAAAATTTCAAATCTTTTCTTGCATTATGCAGTAGGATAAACGAAAACAACTTCAGCGGGCCGATACCTGACTTTATACAAAACTGGAGACTACTTACTAGATTGTAAGATTAAGATGTTTCATGTTTTCTTCTTAATGTCAGTATATGCTACAATGCTGTCTTCTAATAGCATACTTAAATACTTGAGTATTTACACAACACAATATTTTTTAATGTTTGGATGCTTTCAAAGGGAGATTGGGGCGAGTGGACTCACCGGACCTATTCCTTCAAACATATCACTTCTTGAGAAACTATCTGATCTGTAAGTTTGGAATATCTTCTTTAACTTGCTCTAATATTAAGTTTAACTTGCTTATGGTTACACTTGTTCTGCAGGAGAGTCAGTGATATAACCGGACCGGCTCAAGGTTTTCCTCGGCTCAACAATGCTAGTGGATTATTAAGATTGTATGTGGATATTTCTAGCGTTGACGTTTGTCTTGACTCGATTGAATTATGATGTATCATTCATTAATTTAGGATCTTGAGAAACTGCAACATCTCTGGAGAAATACCGGATTATATCTGGCTAGTGAGAGAACTTGAATTGTTGTAAGTATGCACATAATGTACTGTTGTAATACTATTCCTTCATTATTATGTGTCTAATGATATCACTTTCTTATCCATATAACAGGGATGTAAGTTTTAATCAATTAGTTGGGAGAATATCTAACAATATCCTAGGAAGGAGCTTGAGATTAGTGTATGCTTATAGTACATTTAACTTTCCTTGAGGTTCATTGACTTTATGAAGCTACATGTTACTGATTAAGCATCTTAACGTGGTTTTGAACAGGTTTTTAACCAATAACATGCTAACTGGAGACATACCAGATACACTCTTGGTAAATGGAGCTAGTATGTAAGTTTGTTTCCTGAATAATTTTGTTACAATTTCATGTTGCAGACTAAGTTTTTAAAGAAAGTAACATTTTTAGCTGACTAATGTATTGTAGTGACCTTTCCTACAACAATCTTACATGGCAAGGACCTAATGAACCCACATGCCGAGAAAACACGTAAGCTTTTCTATTTAAAGATCACGTGTCAATGGTTTTTGTATAGAAACTTAAGTTGTTATCTTTGAAATGTAGCAAAGAATATGCTTTGAATGAATCTTTATGCTCCTTGAGATTTTCTTTATAACTTGTTTTATTTGATGATCTTCATGTTAGGAATTTCTATATAAATTTGTTCAGAAGCTCCTCGACTGGAAACCCAATGTAAGACGGTTTCCATTGCTTTTAGTAGCATTTATATGCATCTTATGTTCTCAATACATATGTGATGTTTTCTCAACAGACGAGATGTGCTCCCATGCACAGAGAATCCTACGTGTCCAAGATGTGAGTACATTCTACCTCTAAACCTATAACAAAGGGCGAGTTCAGATGAGAACCGTTCAAGAATTAAATACCTTTTAAAACATAATATACGTATGACTATATGAGACTACACCATCTTAATATGGTTTTAATCCATTGACCATATGACAGACGTGTGCTCTTTACATGTTAACTGTGGCGGGGATGATTTAACAATCAGGGAAAGCAGCGGGCGGTCTATTCTTTATGAAGGAGACGCCCATGTGGATGGTGGTGCCGCCAGGCTGTATAAAGCCGCCAGGAGCTGGGGATTCAGCAGCACTGGTGACTTCATGGATGACAACATATTTCAAAACACACATTACATAGAATCCTTACCAGAGAACACTAGCTTACCTGCACTTTATAAAACTGCGCGTCTCTCGCCACTGACACTCACTTACTTCAGCTATTGTTTGGAGAATGGTGAATATTCTGTTAAACTGCATTTTGCAGAGTTACAGTTTACTAACGATAGCACGTATAGAAGCTTGGGCAGGCGGGTGTTTGATATCTATATTCAGGTGATACTCATATGATGTGTTTTTAACAGCTGTTGGATTGACCCATCAGATTCTGATGGGCATCCAACTGCCGGCAAATGTGTTATCTGACATGCTAACTGAGTTCTATGTGATTTAGGGGAGGCGTGTTAAAAGGGATTTTAACATTGAAGATGAGGCTGGTGGTGTTGGAAGGCCTTTGGTTGTGCCATTTAACGCTAGTGTGACTAATAACATCTTGGAGATCCGGTTTTACTGGGCTGGTAAAGGGACGACCCGTTTTCCTAGAAGAGGAGTTTACGGGCCCCTTGTATCAGCTATTGGTGTTGACCCGTATTTTAAAACATGTTCAACGGGTGGGAAAAGGTCTAATAAAGGCGTGTATATAGGTGTAGGGATTGGTGTTCCGTTACTTGTTTTGCTGATCTTGGTAGTTTTGTGGTGGAAAAGATGCTATAAAGGCCGGAAAGGGAACGATAAATGTGAATACTTTACTTCACTTTTAGCTTTCTTGATCCATTAGCTCATTTCTTATGGAACGAATGATTTTCTTGAACAGATTTTGAAGGAATGGAGCTGAAAACACTTTCATTTTCTTTGAAACAACTTAAGATAGCTACAAACAACTTCAATGCTTCAAACAAAATCGGGGAAGGAGGTTTTGGGGCTGTTTACAAGGTTATAACCTAGAAAAAAGAAGTTTTATAAGTGAATTTAGTTTTGTGTTATAACGCGTGTGTTATGGTTGCAGGGTACATTGACTGATGGCACTGTGGTTGCAGTGAAGCAGCTTTCATCTCACTCAAAGCAGGGAAACCGCGAGTTCTTGAATGAGATCGGTGTGATTTCGTGTTTACAACATCCTAATCTTGTTAAACTCCATGGATGTTGCATTGAAGGAGATCAGCTGTTGCTTGTTTATGAGTATTTGGAAAATAATAGCCTTGCAAATGCTTTGTTTGGTGAGTGTTTAATAGTTTTCTTGCAGTTTGACTTTTAATGTCAACATACACATTGTTGAAAGTCAAAATTAACCTGGATTTTTGATCAAATTCTTTCCCAATGGTAATACATGCAAAATAAGTTTGAAAACTTTGAAACTTAAAATGGAACTTGTAATTTACGTTTTACCTTGTCTGACCTTAACCTTTTACTTTTTATTTTTGCGTTCACAACACTAGTATGAACCTGATGAAAAATTATCGGTTGAACAGCTAACTATGATTTTAACAAACCGTAAACAAACTTAGCTGAATTTAATCTGTCATCCAAACTAATCAATTTTACGGTTTGAAGTTTTGTTTTTAGCAGTTTGAAATGATTTTACTTTATTTTCTTCTCAAAATCAATTGTTTGCATTAAAGATTTTAAATGATCAAAATGACTTCGTACTAAAATGGTAATTTGAGGTGCCACGTGTCAGCATCACAATCATCCTTACTAAATAATTTCCGTCTCTCTCTCATTTTAAATAATTACCTTAATTACTAATAATATTATTGAACTTTCTTTTACATTTAATATATTAAAAATAGATCTATTTATTAATATTATGTCTAAATAAATAAAACTTTTATAAAATAATAATTTTTTCTAAAACATAAAACTTTTTTAAAACTTCAAAATATTCTAAAAATTGGTATTTTTAAAAGTTCAATTTTTTAAAACCAAAAATAATTAATTTGGGAGTTATAATTAAAAAAAATTTAAAAATGACATTTTTTACGGTTTTTTTTAGAACAAAATGCTTATATTTTTTTCAAAAATGTTAAAAATTGAAATAACTGTTTTATTAGTTATAGTTATTTCTCATACGTAATTTCAGTTATATTATATCTTAGAATATAATCAATAAATTATATGATATTTATATTTTATTTATTAAACCCGTGTAATACACGAATTTACTAAAGCTAGTAACTAATAAAGATTAACCAGATGGTTAGTTTACATAAGTGCAGAAAGGCCTAAACCATTAGTCAAGCAATTAAACCGTCAAAACAAAACAATATAACATCTCAAATTGGCCAAACAGGACAACTTACTTTAATCCATGTGACTTCAATTTCATACGTTTTAACTATTTATAAACATCCCTACTTAACTTGTCTTAATTCTTATCCAGGTAAAGGTCCGGTAACACTAGACTGGCCAACAAGGTTCAACATATGTATCGGGATTGCTCGAGGTCTCGCCTTTTTACACGACGAATCAAGGCTCAAAATCGTCCACCGCGACATCAAAGCCACAAACGTCCTCCTCGACAAAGATCTAAACCCGAAAATTTCAGACTTTGGATTGGCAAGGCTGAACGAAGACGATAAAACTCACGTTAGCACACGCGTCGCAGGAACAATGTACATTGTCCATAATTCACACTCACATTCCTTTAATTGTCATCTGATCTATCCGTAAACGCTTTTCATAAACACTTTGAATAATGAATGATGAATTTGCAGTGGTTACATGGCACCCGAGTATGCACTTTGGGGTTACTTGAGCGACAAGGCAGATGTTTACAGCTACGGAGTCGTTCTATTGGAGATCGTTAGCGGCAAAAGCAACACCAGTTACATACCGACGAACGACTGCATTTGTCTTCTAGATTGGGTATGATTCGAGCGAAACCCTAGATATCAGAAAATCAGATATTGGATGTTTACATGTTCAATTGACAATTATTCATCAATTGAATCGATCGATTATGCAGGCTTGTCGATTGGAAACAAGTAAGCAATACGCAGAGCTGTTCGACGAGCGATTGGAGTCGACGATCAACAACGAAGAAGCTGAAACCATCGTGAAAGTAGCGCTTCTGTGCACCAACGGCTCGCCGTCGATGAGGCCGACGATGCCGGAGGTTGTGAACATGCTCGAAGGAAAAACGTGTGTGCCGGAAGTAGTGCCGGAAGCACGTGGTAGCTCCGATGATCTGAGATTCAAAGCGATGAGAGACTTCCGACGTGAGATGAAAGGCGAAGGAAGTCACAGAGATGATCAAACGACTCAAACGCAAAACTGGAACACAATTCGAACTGATATGAACAGCTCGGTGACGTCTTCGGATGATGCGTTTGAGATCCGATCAGTTGATACGAGATCGTACTGAAATTCAGGTTCGATTGTTCTTCATGGTTGAACGAACATATGTCGATTTGTAGAATTCAATCGGTGTGAGTATGTGTTCCATGTTGTTTTGTGAGAAGCAAATGACCGGAAAAAATGGCGTTTGATGATCGGTAGAGAGTGGATCACGGTGGTGCCCTGCAGGATGAGGTGCTTGTCTTTTCAATTTCACAAATTTAGTATTAATAATTTTTTTATATTATATGATTTGTATAAATTAAAATAAACAATGAGCTCTGCAACTATTAGCAACTCAATATAAATATAACATACAGAGAAGATAAATAGGAGAAAAAGAAAATAAAAATTCTTATTTATGAGTGTTATCTTCATACAGTCATTACCTATATATATAGTGTTTAGTACTTAATACATTAAAGCTAAATTAATGATAAATAATAAACATTCATAAGTTACAAATAACATTGATACCATAATTCAATAATATTATAATACTCCTCTTTGGTTATCGATGCATTTGGATATGCTGCCTCATTAAAAACTTACTGGAAAAACTAAGTGGGACAAAATTATAGTTAATGAAAAAAATGGAGTAGCACGTATTAGTCCCCATGATTTATATAACCTCTGACATCAATTAATGAGTTTTGATCTTCCATGGGTTGCTCAATCATATAATCAATGATGTGTAGCTTGATCTTTTATCTCTTTATCAATTAATTACTTGATCATGAGATCATTATATATATCACATTCATGCTAAAGAATGGATTAAAACCACGTGACTTTCATGGTGATTTTCAAACTTGCAATAATATTATCACTTCTAAAGCATATATAAAAATTGTATTATTCAACTTTTACTCATTAGTAATATTCTCATCATATAATACCAATTAAAAAGTGATTGTGATCGAGTTATGTTCATTTTATCTTTCCAAAAATCTTTCCATCTTTTGTAAGTTTATAACGAGCTTTAATGAGTATGACACTTGAGATGCCCTTTCTTTACAATAAATTATTGCAATAAATTGACGGATCATTTACTATAAGCAAAACATATTTGCAATCATTTACGATATTGATAAGAAACACAAGTTAATCTTTTATTTTCGTTATTCAATAAGTTATAATAATTTTACTATAACATATAAAAAGCATATACCTTAAAGTTAAAATCATGTGATTTTCAACATCAAACATACCATCATACATACAAGTTATATTCTTACATCATGTTAACAATATCAACTACTAAATCACATGTTCTACCATTATTTAAAATGTTGAAGACAATTTTAAAACTAAAAGCAAGTTATATGCATTTTGATAATCTCCTTAATAAAATTGCATTACGATATTCTTAATAAAAACCACTAGGCATCAGTTTTAATATGTTTTGTATCCAACAAAAGCTATTAATATTAAATGATCGTAAAGTATATTCATACGAAAATTGTAACATACTATATGTATATAATTTGTTTAAATCACATGAACTAGAAACCAATAATGTGACATACTTAGTTTTCTTTGATTAAATAATATTATAATCAATAATAATATATATGAATTAGTGAAGTGACTATTCAAATACAACGCTTAGCTTATCTTGTCATTATAAAGGATATTATATTTAGTTACTAGGTTAGTTCCTGTGTAATACACAGATTGAATAAATAAAATATTAAATAATTATTAATAAAAGTTTATGCATTAAAAAACCACGTTTGAAGATAAAATATGATTATAATTATGTATAAATAACTACTTTAAGTAAATAAACAATAATGTATTATTCTTAAACTTTTGTTTTATAAAAAATATGATTTTTAAGTATATTGTTTTAAGGAAAATGGAGGTTTTAAATATATTTCGTTGTATTTAGTATTTTATAAAATATTTGTTTTTAAAAGTTTGTTTTTAAAGATTTTTATTTATTAAATTATATATTTTAATTTGATAATGGCATGATTAATATTATTAGTATTCAGTATTATTATTAATAATATAAAAAATGAGAAATTAAGTATAATGTGATTTACAATTGTTTCACGCTTATTTTAGTTTTTTATAGATAGATTAATAGGTTAAAAAGTCATTACATAAATGGATTAAATTTTAATGAAATATATATATATCTAAAATAAACATGAATAGTTATAGTATAATATTCTAATGTAAAATATAATTAAAATTATAT
>BJCM01069790.1:0-10914 GCA_018326385.1 Flaveria bidentis
CGAGCGTTACCGCTCTGATACCATATAAAAAGGGATTGAACAGAAAACTTTATTCTGTGTATTCTTTTTGATAAATGTAAAACTTACAATGAGCAATTATATATAGAAAAGGATAGAATGCTAGCCAAAAATAGATAACAAAGAAAAGGAAATATAATCAAAGGGAATCAATCAATTGGCTGGCGATATGACTGTGAATATGGCGAGAATTATGGTTTCTTATATAGTTTCATTTGGAATAATCTCAAGCAGCTGAAACTTTAGATGTAATAGATCTTTTTCTTGAGTTGATAATATGTCACTCTTCCACCTCCATAGCCATTCCAAATTATTATTTTTGCCATCTATAACACTGACATACCATAATAAATTTATGTTGTTTCAGAATGAATAAAGAGGGATATATTTCCATAAGAGGTCCTTCAGCAATCCATTTATCAATCCAAAATTAGATTTGATCTCCTCTACCCAATACATCGATTAGTATGTGATTAGGTTAATATCAAAAATTTTGAAATCCTTGTCATTTTTAAAAATGTTCTTCCAAGTTCCGGGATAGATTAAACGAATAGAAATCAGGGATGAAGATCTTAATGAGTGATGAATTGACCAAATGATATTCCACCAAAGGGACTGTTTTTCATTCCGGAACCTCCACCACCATTTGAAGAGCACATGTTTACATATTTAAGAGATGAAATGCTCAACCCACCTTTATCTTTAGGCTAGAGCAACTGCTTCCCCCATAAAAAGTTTATTCTTAATTGTTCGATATAAGGTATCAATGACTTGCAATGGAGCATTGTATAATGAAAAGAAATATATCCGTAAGGATTCTAATACCGACTTGACGAGCACCACACGTCCACCTATCGCTAGATTCTTTGCCTTCCAATTAGACAACAAGTTGTTGAATATCTTTATTACTAGGGACCAATTTTGCGCTAGGTTCATATTGGCACCAACAAAAAGCCTAGATAGGAGAATGGGAATTTGCCAACATTGCAATGCATAATCAAAGCCATCACTTTTAGATCCTCATTCGTAACCCCTCACCCAAATATAGAGCTTTTGTTGAGGTTTACTTAATAATGCCCATTAAACTTACCGGCCTCGTGTCGTCTGAAGTGAGCAAATCAAAAACTTCTCTAATTTTTTTCTCTACATCCAATCAAAACCAGCAAAGTATGGTTTGGTTGTAAAAACAATCATTAATAGCTTTTTTTAACAGCTAAACTTAAATTATTCTATTATAACATCCGTCAAGTTTTAACTATGATATTCTCTAAAAAAAAGCAATTGCTTACCATCTGGCTACATTTGGAGTGGCAATCACTAATAGCTTTATCATTATATCAATCGTAATAGTTTCGGACACAATATGAATCGTTAATAGCATCATTCATATAAGTTATTTGTGTTATGACGGTAACAAATAATTTAGTGCTAATGAGATGGAATTTCAGTCTTTAAGCTTGTCATAAAATAATTTGATCGGTAAATTTGGTTGTAAAATATTTCAATCTTATAAAAATTTAATAAAATATAGTTGCGACAAAGGTTTAAGAGAATTGCAAATCTGGTAGTAAGACCATAGTAAATGGGCATTTGTCACCAATTTTGACCATGTTAACCCTCCCAAATGTTTGGCATTATGTGGAGTGAATAATTGGAAATTGTATCCGTGATTTTCAAGTTCAAAGATCATAATAATCTTTCGTTCTTGACAAGCATATCTAAAGTAGTATATTATCAAGTTTGACAAAAGGTGTATTCAACCTAGAGAAAGAAGTAACTGATTACTCAAACATCATATATTCATCTATTTATTATGTGACATTAATGAATGTAAGTTAAGAATCTGAAATTATAAGGTTGAAGTTTGTTGGACTCAAACAACTAAGACCCAACAGAATATCCTTTGAAGTAACGAAGATGTCGACAGTCGACTCGCTATAATCTTGATGCTGTGACAAGTTACATTATACGGAGTAATTCAATAAAAATTTTTTCATTTAACTATATATTATATTATAAAATTACATAAATAGTCCTTATGATTTAATCAAATTACATTTTTTGATCTCTAAACCTTATAAATACAAAGATAGTCTAAACTTCTCTGTAATTATTGCATGTTAGGTCTCTCACATTAAATTCATTTATTTTTTATCAATTCATAAAATTTAAACTAACTTTTAAATTTTACTCTAAGAACCAAAAGTACAACACACGCATAAAAAATTAAACTAACTTTGTACTTTTGTAAAATTTAGGAATCAAATTTGCAATAAATACATAAAAGTTTGAATTAAATTTGTAATTTTTAAAGTCTGGAAACCAATCATACAATCTGATCAAATCACATTGAACATTTAAAAAAACAATTTTTTTTTATATTTAATATGAAGATCTTTCTAACCATTATTATCAGAAAAGGACATGCTAACACATTTTATTTTGGAGTCAGAATGTCAAAGGCTTTATTTTAAGTGAAAGTTTTGAAAATATAATATTTATAAACGTGGGGTATCTAAATTAATATTAGTAAAAGCCAATGAATAACCATAGTTTTAATTACTTGTTTAAAGATAGCCACTGATAATGTGTCAAAAGCTGGTTTAATTGAACAAAAAATTATAAAAGAAATGGACGGGTTTACAATGAGATTACATTAAAAAAATCGAAGACATAATAATCAAGATGAACGTGTTAACCAACCACATTTCTTGTTGGCTCTTTTTACATACGTTTAGTTTATAGAGCCGTAACGATAGATATTCATTTTTCTAAATTTTGTGGTAATAAACATATTTATTTGGATGGTTTAAAATGAAATGTTATTCGTTGTCAACATTGTCGTAGGACAGAGGTGTTCTTGACAAACACAAGAACCTTTGACGACTTCTGAATATTTTTAAGGAACAAAATAAAAATAATTTACAAATCAATCTAAGTAACCGGTACATAATAAATGGTTAAATATCATATAAAACTAATTCGATCATAAATACTAACATTAATAATAAATTAATTTCTTTTAAATAAAAATGAATAGCTTTTAAGGAAGTGTTATCGATATGTTTATAAATACTAAGTTGTATTCACATTGACCTAGTTAACTAAACGAGTTGTGTTTGGATGGTTAACATAGCTAAGCCGTTTAATATTCTTGTGACATTGTAGGTCTTACACATAGTTTTTTAGAAGTTTTAAAAAATGGGTGTTCTATTTTTTGAGGGGCCCAAATCCTAGTTTCACCTTTTGTACATTGGGTTAGCGCTAGCTGATACAATAAAAAGTTAAGATACAATAAAAAAGTTAAGATACAATACTTAGTTGTTGCGAACCAAGATTTCAGACTAAGGGCACAAACAATGTAACCCTATCCGAGAAAAGGGCACAAACAATGTAAACCTATCCGAGAAAAGATTTCATAAGCCATTAGTTAATGTAATTTGTTCCTCTGGTCATGCGGTATGTATTGCCACATCTACTTCCATCTCGCATCTCCTAGTTCCTTCTTTCCCTTCATGACATATCAACACACACACCTTGATTCAGAGTCATTCTAACGTGTGACATCACTACCACCTCAACCACCCCTAACTCTGCCAAAATCTCACTCCCTCATTAGACACTAAACTACTACAAATTTATAATTTCACAAGTACAACATAAAGATAATTCGTTTGAATTTAATCTTTAGTGCATGTAATCACATAGCCAATGCCCAACAAGCTTTTGCATAATATAAATGCAATGCGTCATATGCTAAGGATATATAGTGGTTGATGACAATAGCTGCTACAAATATATATTTTCACAAGTAAGTGATTTATTCATATCACGTAGTGATCCAAAAAGGAAAAAAACGTAATAAAGTTTAATACTTGTAATTATCAAGAATCGCTTTAGCAATGTCTCCGAATTTTTACATGCTCCACCTTACTTGAAATAATAAACTAGGTATAATCTAATTTGTCTTTGGGACACCTGGAGTGATAAGATGCACTCCGTATATATTAAAGATCAAATGTTTAAATTTTGTAAATAACAGATAATAGTTAATAGATTAAGAACAGTTCTAAAAAAGATATATTCTAATATAATGTAATTAAGTATATTGTAATATAATGTAATAGATTTTTTTGTGATATAATGTAATGTAATATAATATGATGTAATATTATATGATATGATATAATATATTCTAGCTTTGTGATATGATATATTATTCTTTTAAAATCAAACACCTAGCTAATTAAATACCTTTTTTTATTTAAAAACAATATATATAATTTTGGGAAGTATTTAAAAATAAGTTACTACGACCCCCTTAAGAAACTTTATTTAATATTAAAAAATAAATTATTTTTAAAGATATATAGTAAATTTATATAACAAAAACATTATTTTTAAACTTTTTTTCCAATCATCAAAATTTTGTTTTCACTTGTGTAGTATTAGTACAAGTAGAATACCACCTTAAATTTTATTAATTTTAAAACGCATTATACGGGATGTAATGCTCCTTCGTCTTTGTTAAATAACATGACCTAGTGATTAGCTGTAACAATTAATTGTAAGTAACAAAAATCGTGAACAACAAATGCTTCTTACTAAAATTAACATAAAACCATTTAATAATATGATATTTCAGTGTATTAATTATCTTTTACCGGTAAAACAAAATTTTCTATTCTACACTTTTTTAACTTTTAAAATCACCATACATTTATCTTATTTTTTTTATGAGGATGTCTCTTGAGAACATTGACTCTCTGTTTAGGATGCCAGGTTTTAAAAAACCGTTAAAATAATAAGATGTCTTGTATATATACTAATTGTTAAATGTTTAAATGTTATAAATAGAAACTCGTGAGACGGGTTAGGAGTGGTTTAAAAAATACCATAGGACAAAACACCCTTTTGAGAGAGAGAGAGAGAGAGAGAGAGAGAGAGAGAGAGAGAGATCATAACCTTGGTAGAATTGAACACAAGATTTGGTCATGCGTGCCATCTAGAAACAAGATCCAGATGTTCTATTTTTTAGTGTGAAATCAGTCAATACCCCTACTTTATGATCATTTTCAACACATAAAGACAAATCCTATGACTTCTTGAGGTCTACGTACTGAGGGCCCTTCTATCACTGAAGTCGAACCACAATAGCTTCTAGGTATGTCCCTTCTTTCGAATGTCGTACTGTCTCTTCAGTCCTACTTCCATCTGTCAATTGAACTTGACGTGTTTCATGAATTGGGAATTTGTCGATTCGGATGTTGATTTGGTTCTTAACTTCGAAATTTTGGAAAATATGATAGTTTATGAATGTTGAATTGGTGTGAATTTCTTCATCAATTACATGCAAATTGCTCCATTTTAAGCTAATTGTATGGTCTAATCTTCGATCAGTACAGTAGATTAAGCTTTTCAGTAATTAGCGATTGCAATCTGTGCAGAAAAAATTAGGATTTTTGCATCTTTCATTTGTAATTTAAGAAGAATGAGTTAAATTTGAGTGATTTGTGATAGGAGTACTATTTTACAAATAAAAAAAGAAAACCTCGAATAATTTGCAGAGAGATGATTGTAGTTTCTATGTTATATTTTGTCTCGCAGAAAATTAAAGAATTTTGTTAAATTCTGGACTATGTTGAGAATTTGATATGGATGTTTGATAAAAAGAGGTTTTAGAAATTAAGAATCCATATGAGTTTCAGGAGAAGTTTGATTTCTCATATGTGGTTATAAGATAAAAGGGAAGACTGTATACATATCTTTTTTTTATTCTTATTGCTTTTGTTTCATAGGTTTTACTTAAGACATAGATATCCTCTAGTTTCGTTTCATATGTTAAGAGTGAACTCGATGACACTAGTTTACCCCTAAACCTTTCGGTTCATTTTTTAGGAAGTGGGCAACACGAAAATCAAGTTATGTCTGCACAATGCACGTCATGTTATGCCCTATAGTGTGACTGCATTAAAGATGTTTCCTTTCCATGATACACTAGAAGTTCTATAGCAATAGTAGTCTACAATAGTTGCATAATATCCGACAACTGCTATATGGTATACTATATTAATAAGTAATTTTTAAAATTTGTCGTATTTTGTAGCACGCGTATTTTTATTAAAGTTAGAAGAAATGATAGGGCACTTCATGTTATGCCCTACAATGTTATTGCATTAAAAATGTTTCCTTTTCTTGCTATATTAAAAATCTTGCAGCAAAAGTTATCTACAATAGTTGCATTGTGCCCGACAACTATTATATGATGTACTTTGAAATCAATTAGTAACCTTTCAAATTTGTTGTTTCCGTAGCATGCACGTTACTACTAAAGTAAGAAGAACCGGTAGGTCACCTGTTGGAAAGATTCTATATATTTATTACCCTAAACGGTATCGTGATGCTACCCATTTTAAATCTCATATGTTGTTTAATTTCTTGACCTATATTTCTTCATAAGAAATGTGGCTTATTAAGAAATATGGCTTACTAGTGAAAAGATGCTTGAAGATAGGTTAGATATTCACTTGATGGTCTTTATAGACAAGAGAATACGACCTACATGTCACTATCTGCCTGCATTTCATGTTTAGATTATTTTTTGTTATTGTAATATACGCACGTTATATGAAGTTTGTAAATCATGTATATTGTCTTAAACAAAAATCAAATCAACCTGATTGAGTAACTTTGATTGAGTAACTTCATTGTTATTCTATTGTTATTTCCTTTTTTCAAAATCTACTCTATATATTCCAGCTTCCAAGTTTCTTGTATAGGAGTTTTCTTTGTTAGTTTTATCTTGTTATATAGATACATTATTGAAAAGTGCTAACGTTTTTTATTTATATCGATTTCATGGTTTACAGGTTTGTTGATTTGCTATGGAAGAGGAGGATACAAGGAAGTGGGAGGACCTAGATATCGACGTTCTAGTCAAGATATTTCTGACTTTCGGAATTCTTGATTTGATATCTAGTCTCGCTCATATCTGCAGCACATGGCGTCTTGCTGCATGTGATCCAATATTATGGGAAACACTTGATTTGTCAATTTTGTCTTCCAACTTCATAAAAATTCCATTAGAGCCTTATGTTTACGTGGATGGGCGATCTGATAAACAACTCACAAAAATTCTCAAGGTTTCATTAAACCTTACCCGTGGATCCATTAAAACTTTGATTTTTAATTTCGATCTGTACGTCTGTGATGATCAGTTGACCTACACTGCTGAAAGGTATCATTTTGATCGTTAGAATAGCATATGCATACACCCATCCTGTCACTTCCTATTTTGTTATATGTGTAAATGATTATACTGGTAATGCAGGTGCCCGAATCTCAAGCGTCTGGTGTTGCCTGCAATGAACAGAATTAAGAAAACAGGCATTTGCAAGGCTATTAGCATGTGGAAGGATCTAGAATCACTTACATTGCCGAGCATAGCAAATCCACCGTATTTCATGGAAGAAGTCTCCAAACACTGTAAGAAATTCTCAGAACTCAAAATCATGGACCCGTGTGACATCTTATTTGTGCAGACCCTCATACGGTGTGTCCCAAACCTCAAAGTATTAAGTCTCCATTGTTCAATTGTTTACTTGGACGCGCTTCTACTTATCCTAAACGGCTTAAAGAGCCTTGAGGTGCTTAACATATCTCATTGTCTCATTGTCAACGCCCCACCACCACCTGCTACTAGAATACTAGTTGAGAAGCTCAATGATTCGGTTTTGGAAAAGGCTTCACGGTTGCGTGAGTTCTTTACATGCATGGATGATTCGTGCGTCATGTGCCAGAGAGCGAGGCGTGATGAAGGGCTTATAAGGTGGTACATGTATGAACCAGGACTGTGGAAAGAGGATGAGGTGAAGTCTCTTGCAGTTTGAGATTTTATATCTAGACTTTAAGCTGTTGAAAGAGTTTTTTTTTTCTTCTTCTTTTTAGTTTTTAAGTATGCGGATAAAAAGAGAGAATAAATCTCAAACAAGTTTTTGTTTTTTATACTCCTAGTATCCTTGAGGGTCATTACTTTCTTTTATTAACTCTAGTGTCTTGCTGACTACATGTCTGTATTCATGGGCCCAATTCTAATATACATAGAGTTGAAATTGGTTTGTAAATTTATAGATTCAAACCGGTCAAAGCTGCTAAAACTCTTCTCAAGAACTGATTTCGAACCCGGTCCAGTTTGAACAAAAGTTTGTGTTGGTTGGCCACATTGAAATTATTTGAATCTGAACAAAACCGAGTAAGAAAACCCAAAATCATGTCCCCAAGTATAATGGTTTATGAACCCAGAATCACACTATATGGCCCATAAAAAGTTTACAAGACCTTTTGAGCCTTACATCCAATGTCACATGAGTGATGAGACATCGTATCCATTTACTTTAGGAACATGTTATTATATAAATAGGTTTCACTAGGGTTGTTTAAATAACTCGATGCTCGAAACTTACTCAAAATCGTTCGAAAAATGCTCGGAATTTTTCTCGTTCGATTTCCGCTCAATTGTAAAATGAACCGAGCGGCTCGGTTTGGTTTCAAAATAAACCAAGCACGAACAAAGGTATGCTAGCTCGTCGCTCGCTCGATTTCATTCAACTTATTTTTTAGTTTAGTTTTTATATTATATATATATATATATATATATATATATAAATTTATTATTTTATTTAGTTATTTATCATTTACAAATATTTTAATTTTTTAATCAAAAAGTCAAACAACTTACAACCCTAAAAACCCTAATTCTCTAATACACTAAAACAAACCTCACAAGTCACAAAGTCAGACAACACTCAACAGCCTCTCGACATTCCTGAAGACCTGAACCCACCCTACAGCCCTCCCCTTGCGGCCCCCGACTAGCGGCCGGCCGATCGACACCCCTGCGAACCTGAAGACCTTGCTCAGTTGCGAACCAAAACAGTTGCACCTGCGACCAGGCACCACTGCACCTGCGACCGGACACCGCTGCACCTACGACCGGACTTGCCTCCTACCTGCATTTCCCGAACTTGTTCTTAATCGAGTTATTTTGAGGTTAGATTTGTTTTATTTGTTACTTTGTTGACTTTGGGTTGGAACTTGAATGTTGAAACTTAAATAAATTATTACTTTTGTTTTAAATTGTAAAACGAAACCAAGCAAAACCAAGCAAAACCAAGCAAAACCGAACGCTCGGTTAAAACCGAACCAAGTTCGAGCATGAAGTTTGCGCTCGAATATGTAAATTCGAACCAAACCGAGCGGTTTGGTTTTTAATCGAACCGAGTTCGAGCGAAGTTGCGTTCGGTTCGGTTATGTTCGTTTCACTAGTAGTTTATTATTACTCTAGTAAGTTCAAGAGTTCCTTCTGCATTTAATATGTTTGGTGTCTCCCACTATTAAGAGTATCACATCTTAATCTCTATTTACATCCTTATAATTACAATTAAATTTGCTATCCTTCTCTTTCTTTTCTTTCAATTATATACTAATCTTCTTTTATAATTTACGATGGCAAAATTTTCATTACGTATGATTAGGAAAACCTAGTTTATGTGAAAGAAAAGTAAAAAAAAAAAGGACCTCTAACACTTACTAATTATATACTACTCAATTAGTAACGTTGATGGCTTGTGTCACCGACTTTGCAAACTAAATCCTACTTAAATTTAGGTTGGGTGTTATAACAAGTATAAGGCGTGCCGAGTAATAACAATCTCATACTACCATCGTCGACCATCAATAGTAGGAAAACTTTTATAATAAAATAAAAATAATAGCGAACAAAAAGTAAATATAAAAACATTTAACCTCGCACAAAAGTTTAGGTACAAACCACAAAACACAAAATACATTGATAATTAGTAATGCACTAGTATTAAACATCCTGCGTTGTAACATGGACGTAAAATCATGCTAAGTAACAACAATGCAACACCACCGTCAACGACCACCAACATCGGATAAATTGTTAAAAGAAGAAATAAAAAAAATAAAACTTAATGGAAAGTGGACGTAAAAACATTGAACGACATGTATGAAACGTAATACATTAAAACAATAACTTAGTCGATCTACAACCACGCGTTGTGACAGGGTCATTAAACGGAAAAAAAATTGGCTTGAAAACGTTGAACCACACGTGCGTGTTGACTCGTAAAATTTAGACCGAAATGTAAAATAAAAAATTATAAAATATGAAAAGTATAAGGAATGAACATTGAAAGTAAAAAATTATAGGGTTAAATTATAAAATATGTATAAGTTTTGAGTTAAAAGTAAAAAAAACAAAAATAATGAAAATCCAAATGTAAGCGCAACCCATTAAAAGTAAAATACAAACCAAGACACGTAAAAAATTGTTAATAATATATATAATATAAAAGTAAAATACAAACCAAAATATGTAAAAAAATTGTTAATTAGTATTATATATGAAATAATAAAATATCGTTGATGGAATGATTTGAGCTCTTAAGGTTGAGGAGATAAATCCTAACAAAACAACTTTTTAAACAACCTTTTTAGACCTTTTATTTTGGGGTATTTATAGATACATTATTTTTATTTTCATCCTTTTTATATCTTTCTATACATACGTATACATACATGAAAAAAGATAGATACAATAAGATGTTTAAATAACAAAAAATGATGTTTGTTGATAGAGCAATTGATTGAATCAGAACCAGTTGATAGGCTCCGATATCAATTGATAGGATCAATTGAGACAATCTGTAATGATCTATGAGAACAATTCAAGTGAAACACAAACAATTGTAATCGATTCAAGCAGTATCAACAAATTCACAGTTCATTGATATAGCTAAGACAATTACAAGAGTAAAAAAGCAGTTAGCAATTCTCAACAAACTTACTTGAATTCTCTGTAAGATTGTATCT
>BJCM01069791.1:0-13985 GCA_018326385.1 Flaveria bidentis
CGAAATTTGGATATTTCGGATTCAGATTTTTGGATTTTCTGATCAGATTCAGATATTTTTGAACACCCCTAAATATGGTCATATCGCTTCACGTATGGCCATGTTCAGGTAAAAAATGGGTTTATAACCCCAATAAACCTCATTTCCAACACAACTTTCATTTCATTTCAAACACTTATATAATTTTAAGCATTACTCAAAAGTTTTTAGAAGATTTGAAAGTCAAGATTAAAGATTTCACACTTTCAAGAAGGATCTAACATTATTCACCCCATTTTCACTCATAATTGATTTGAATTCCTTTAGCTCTATCATGAGTTCTTTCATGTTTTTGAGTTTGGGTGTATTTTTGGAAAGCCTCCTGAGTTAAATTCTTACTATCACTTGGATTGGATGGAACTTAGTATGATTGAACAACTTATACATGACTCTTGATATTATTTATGTTAATGTTACGATCAAACTTTATTATTATTTAATGGTTATGTGTATTTGTTCTAATTTGATAGTGTTTAAAATTATGATGTTATAAGCATGTTATGTTGAAAAATCTCATGTTCTTACTGGACTTATGCATATGATTTTATCTTTTGTGTAATTTTATGATATTTGACTAGGAATGGTGAATGAAGTTAGGGCGTTTAGTAAAATTAGACAAATGTGCATCATTATGTTTATGTTTGAGAAAATCATGATGTATGTCATGAATTTCTCTTGTTATTGGTTATGAATTAATTTTGTAATTATGGTTTGATATGCATGAGTTGAAGGGTAGTTATAGTTTTGTTTATTTTACTCAAGTTGGGGTGGTTGTCATGTGTTTATCGTGTTAATTTTCCAAAAAATTATGAAATTAGGTAACCCTAAAATGAGTTTAATTCATCTTTAACATTGACAAAATTCTATCATTAGCTTCTTATGGCATAACTTTAGGTGGCTATTATGTGTTTATCATTCTAGTTTTCTGAATAGTTATATGACTAAATACCCTTGACATGGTTTAAACTACTTCCATGTATCATATTTAAAAGATAATCTCATCTCAAGCTTGTGTTATTTGTTAATTCTATGCAAAGTGAAATCAAAGTCCAAGTGATATCTTTAATTGATTTTATATCTTTGACTTTATTTCCTCGCTTTTTTAGTTCAATTTGCTAATTATTTTACTAATTTAATATTCACAAACCTAAAGTAATTTGATCGGTTAGATAGTGATAATGATTTAGTATTGGGAGTCATTGTGTTCACGAATCGATACTCGGTTTTTACCTCAAACTATATTACTATACGATAGATGCATTTACCTATTATGTGTGTAGTTAGTCTAAAGATGATATTCGTTTATTTTATTAAAACAAAATGTGTGATATTTCTTATCAAAAATATATATACGTTTACACACATTAATTATCCCTATTAATACCCCGTCTACCCAACACAAGCTGCATTTTTACTAGTTGTTAGAAAGGTATTGGTTAAAGCTGTGAGTTTTCTGCTGACAAGTTCTCAAGGTAAGGAAAAAATAACCAAAACAAGGTATTTTGCATACAATTTAAAGTTAAACAAATAGATATCAACAACTTTAAATTCTTTGTATCTTTCGTATTCTTTTACTTGCAATTATCCCAAAATGAAAATGATGACTTGAATGAACAGCTAGAAATACTCAATCATGATGTTCAAATTAACATTATTTGAATTGATAGTACAAAGATTGTATTACAAAAAAAACATTAGTCTCGTAATCCCACATCAAAATCATGAGATTACAGAGGTTGATATGAGTGGTGGTGAGGGGTGAGGGGAGTTTCATCGTTTCAAGCACGCAAATACACCTAAATGCTGAAAGTAAGAAAAGAAACATATTCTGGCTCTAGTGATAGCAGCAACACAAGCAGTTAGTGACTGTAAACAAAGTGAAGGTGACTTTGTAACTCTATTTAAGAAACTTTTAAGTATTCAACTCATGTAACATTATAAAAATACTAGGTAATCGTCCAAATAAAGATGTAACGGATGAGATCAACAAGCAGAATTATGCATGGCGCAACCAAATGGAAATTGTGATTTTTGGTTATTAGTAACATAATGAAGTTATTTATTGAATAATCTCACATGTTCATCTTCAAGACTTGCTAGAGCTTTAACTCAAAAGCTTTAAGTCAACTTCCATCTGCATAAAAGATGAATGTGCTCTTCTCTTATGCATCCCTTTGTTGCAAGTCTAAACATCAAGATATCAAACAACTCTTTTACATATCCAACAGATTCCCTAGCACCAACCAACCAAATTTCCAACCTGCTAACTATAGGAGATTCGTAGTCCTAGATGATCAAACGCTTGGATTAAATTGAGAGTTATGGATTGCACTTTTATGTTGAGGTTATAGTATAGTTTACTTTGAATAAATTGACCGGCTAAAACTCAATGTTTAATTAAAACAAGTATAATTTTTAGGGCATTCATAGTAGATTCTCCATCTTTATCCTAGAATTAAACTAAAAATCACTAATTTTCTCTCTACTTTTTAATTAAGTAATAATTTTTATACTTTTATCATTATTTTTTTCTCTTTCTTCCGTACACAATAACTTTAAAAAGTATTAAAAAGTTTATAGGGATTGAACAATGATTTCCAAATAGACTGATAAACAGTAAAGTTTTTATCTTTATCACTCACAACCATTCAAAATCATTCAATATAATATAAGAAATACATGCACATATTTTTAGGGCTTCCACTGTAAATACTCTTATGTGTTTGCATGAATCGAAAGAAGATAGAAGAAGACAATGATGAACATTTGTCTTTTGCGGATCAGGGGCAAAACTACTTTGAAAAGAAAGCCTAATTTTGAACTTGAAATTCATTAAATTAAAGCCATTTTCAACCTTGATTTTCACAACTCGACCATATAAAAGGCTCTGTCCCATGCAACTCTACCAGGGGCATTGCCTCCATACCCTGTAAGGGGGAGTTGCTCCTTGAAACCTCATTAGTTAAAGAATTCGCCTCTATGAACTTATAAGTATTTCAATTGAAATATTAACACGTACCCATGTCCAAACCTAGGGTTTAAGAGCCTTTTTTAAGGTTATTTAGATTGTTTATCGCTAATTGTTTTTTTTAAGTGAGTTACCTTACTAATTTTCTGAAGGATAACATGTTTCATCTTCGGTGGCCAGATCCATATTCCTGATAGACTTCTTTATCAATTAATCGTCAAAATCATTTCAACACCATTCAAGTTTCAATGGAAGTTCATGGATTGCTCAAGAGAAGACGTATAAAAATACTATTATTAACGACTGTTTAGGTAATTATAAAAGCTTTAGCTAGCTTATTTGAAAATAATATTTTACGCTAACTTGTTATTTTGAATTAAAGGTTTGATAAAACTACTTATAACAAGACAAAGAAAAAAGCTTTAACTCCGCCTTAAAACACTCCTGATATGCTTTCTTAAATGAAAAGAAAGAACAATTAGTAGTCTGAATAGAATGCAACAAACACTAATTAAACGTGTGCACTTTAAAATTTTATTTTTACTGTCATCTATAACTTTAATATAATTTTTACTTGCAATCAAATAAGAATTTATACTAAACAATTATACAAGTTATAGCTACAAAATGTGCGCTTATCAAGACTATCTATATATTAATAGACATCTGTAAAGACAGATCGATCTCCTAGACAAAGGGACCGCCTCGATGGGTCCAATGGCAACATTTTCACTTATATAATTTCACTTGGGTAAAAAACAAATTATGAATGAGATGGTTTCAAAACTATTTTCCTTATCTAGTGACAGATCGAGGTATATGATCTATTTAGAAATAAAAAGTAAAAGGCTACATCCATCAAGTGAAAATGAAAGGCAACAGAATAACACTTTACAACATTTTTTGTGATTAAACAAGTAAAGAATACCGCATAAAGGAGTCTAGAACACTCATGATCTTATGCCATTTCTGACTTCAACATTAGGATTGCTAGCTGCAAGTGGGCCAATTAGCAATTTCCACCCTTTTCAAATTCTCAACAATTGCCTTCCTATATGCCTCTGTCGTAATACTTGATTTTAGGTTATGTCACTAGATTTCAAAAGGGTGATTTGCACTTGGCATGTATCAATTTTTACCACAAAAAGATGATGACAAGCTAGACCTCTTTAATTCCGGACCAACTCTTGTATTAAAACAGAAATCTTCAAATTAAATCAGAAACGATCATACCACTTCTGGACCTCATGAAAACGGAAGCTAAGTCAAGAATGATTGAAAATTGGATCGCCCTACTCTGATATGTCATGTGGAACTAACATTTATCATAATTTTATGACTAACATAAAATGGGTATCTGCCACAACAGAGACTAGCAAACCTGGAGCTAGCTCTAGGACATAACCATCAATTTAGTACTGGTTTGTCATGCCACAAAATGTAGTGCGATCCTCAACATAACAATCAATTTATGGATTCATCAAACTCATCAATACCATTTTAATAATAAAATCTGCAGGTAAATAGCAGTTTGCGCTGGATAGGTGGTTTTCAAAATTTTATGACAATAAACTAGTGGAAGTATGATTATATCTAAAATCTCATCTTGAAGAGAATCGGGTGCTTCCCGTACATCTCCCCTTGAAGGTACTAACCCCTGACTTTAAGGAGCTTCCTGAGCAATATTCCATTTTTAATACAAGTTTATATTTAAATTTAGAATGTTGTTAATCATATGCTATCCTAGGTAGGTATTTTTAATACTTAGATATAATCTGTAATATTATTTTTCTTCTCCAAAATAGGAAAATCATGAATTGAGGATTCAATTTCAGCCTAAAACTAAAGCTACTTCGAAAAATAGAATTTTTCCTCCACAACTTGTACGCATTCTTTTTCATTTGTTAGCGCACATCTACCTGTACTTTCAAACTTGCTTTATAGTTTAAAAATGAAAATCTGAATCGTGTATATTCATAACAATAGTTTTATATCATATACACCCCTTTATAATTGTATTGCATTAGTTAATTACATTTTTGGGGTCCAACTTAAAGTCATGGTTAATTTGCTTTTGTATATATACCAAACCATAAGCACATACCCATATAGACCCACAACCCTCTCATTCTCTCTCTCAACATTTTCTTTCGGCAAACTGAAGCAATTAGCAAGAATGGGAGCACTTGATTACATCTCAACCTTTTGTACTGTCACAAGCACCAGCATCAGAAGTAAAAGAAAACCAATGCAGGCATACACACACTTCCCTCTACACACACACATACATACATATGCGCTAATGCACGCGCACACATACATATATATCAGATTACAATCTGATAAACAAAAGATGGATTGTGGTTTCTTTTGCAGACAGTTGAAATCAAAGTTAAAATGGACTGTGATGGATGCGAAAGAAGGGTGAAAAATTCAGTTAAGCATATGAAAGGTATATATGTGTGTGTGTGCTCATATTTCCTTTGTCTATAAATCTATTAGATAGTTTGTTGTTCTAATGATTTTTTGTTTTGGTATGTTTATAAGGTGTAAAGACTGTTGAGGTTAACCGAAAGCAAAGCCGAGTGACAGTTACTGGATACGTGGATCCAAACCATGTGTTAAAGAGAATAAAGAGTACGGGAAAACGAGCCGAATTCTGGCCATATATACCCTATAATTTGGTAAGTTATCCTTATGTGAGTCAAGCGTATGACAAACGGGCTCCTGCGGGTTATGTCAAGAACGTTGTTCAGGCTGTCTCAGCCCCAAATGCGACTGATGAGCGGATTACATACATGTTTAGTGATGATAATCCTAATGCTTGTTCAATCATGTAACTTACTATATATAGAAATTAAAGTTTGATGTCTTTTTATTTGTTTGTTTGGTTTTAGTGTTATGAGAAGTATCACTATATATATGATGTGATTAATTGTAAGTTTGATACAATTTGTCATGTATCGTAAGAGAGATATAACTATGAGAGTCTCATGTAACTGAAATACTTTTCATGTTTTGCAGCCTTTTGTATTATCGAATGATTAGACTTGTACTTGTAGTTCTTTTAACTCTTACTATTTCTAGTAAGTTCAAATTAAATATCTTTAACCAAAAGAAACATTGATGATATTTGAAAAAAAATAGGATCCCTATCCAAAGTTGAGATTAATGGTAACAAGATAGATTATAAGAAAATGTACATAAATCAATCATTGAGTTAGAGAAAAACAATTACTTACTCTACTTGTAATTACTATTGGATGTTATTAACGGAAGCCTAACATTGGATTTTGAACGTTTTAAAATGTATATTCATTGCATTCATAACATATCCCCGTATATAACTATAATTCAACCTAATCTTATGTATATAGTGCATATTGAAAAACTTTAATAAGATATACACACGAATTTTATATAGTGATTGAAAGATATATATAATGAGAAAAAGAAAGATAGTAGCAGTAGTATATAATAGTTTAAACGCCAAGTACAAGTGTTTTTTTTCATACGTAAAGGTACATCAAGTTGCTAAGTGGTATCTCATGATCAAAAGTCTAGGTTTTTTAAATTATACTGTGCATTTATCTTAAAAAACCTAAAAATTATAGTTAATAAAAGAAGCGTTTTCTTAGTCCAAAAATTGGTTATGTCTAAAACTCGGTTACTTAGTTACTACACGTTGTTATATATTTTTTTTAATGATTTAGATACCTTTTATTATAATAAACGTAATAACCCGTTTGATTATTTAAAAAAAGGAATCAGACTTAATTACATTTTAACAAATAAATAAATTAGTTTAACATTTTTTATTTAATACAATAAAATATCAAAATTAAAGCACCATGTCATGATATATAACTTTTTGATAGGTGGAGAGCTATTATACGCTTCAAATCGTAAAAAAAAAGTTATTTCTTTTATGTGAAAATAACTTAGCAATGTTAGTTTTCAAGTATGAAAAAAACACCGGCCATGCATGGATTCCAAAATGAAATAAATGGTAGGCATTGTATATTTTTAATAATGTATACTTGTTCTTCGCCCATACCCATTCTTAATTTTATCTATAATCACCAATTTTCTAGTCTGACTATTCTTATCAAGAAACTTTTGAGATTCTTCCCAACATTCTACTTTACTTTCCTTTCACCATCACACTAGCTTGGATTTGTTCGTTTAATCATCAAATTACATACCATGCTAGACCATGTGTTATGTTTATCTTTCATGTTTTACTAGCAAGGTTGGAATTTCACTCTGCATCACCCCAAGGCCCTGACCCGTGACAGCACCGAGTTTTTCACGAAACCATAATCGTGATTGTATGTCCACATAGACCCACATCACTTGTGGTTGTGGGGTTACCATAACATATGTTCTTAAAGAATCGATCATTATATTTGATCACAATGCACATTATGTTATTGACCAATGACAAAAACATGTGTGATGTGTATAGGTTGGCATGGCATCACGTCACCGGTTACCTAATACTCTTTCCTAGCGATATTGAGACCATATATCAATGCTTAATTATGTGACACTAAAACTTGACTGGAATGATTTTATAAAACGCAAAGGATAGGAAGAAGGGTGGGTTGGTGAAAAGTCGAATAAGCATAAAACCATTCAAAAGGAAAACATGATTTTTAAAAAGCTTAGTTTTTGTTATGAAGAACAAGATTCTTGATTGCCACTTTAACCAATAGTTGATGCAGAACCCTAAAGCAATATTATTGTTCACTCGTCTCGTCAACTTTACCCTTTAATGCTCTATAATTTGTGGTAACAATATGAGCACGAATTGAATAGGTAACAATCATGTCACTAATTCTTTTATTTGTTCTAATCTTTATTCATCTATATATATATATATATATATATATATATATATATTATTAATTTTTTATATAGTTTACTTTTTCTAAAAGTATTTTGCAAATTTTGAGTAACCAAACTAGAATCATCCTTATACTTTTAATAACTTGAGCAATACAGAAAAAATTATAAATAATTTGATTTAAATAAAAAAATATTTATGAGTGATATAATTAAAATAATCCTACAAACTTAAATATTATTTTATAAAGTTATCCAAACATGAATATATAATAAAAGATATAATAGGATAATAACATAATATAATGAGCCATACAACTATTCAAACCTAGAAATAACATATAAATGAAGAGTAACTTTGTTGATAAGATGAAAGCTTTAGTGGTATGAGCGAAAAAAGATTCGAGTATTGGTAATGTATGTTTGTATCTTTGAGTGGAGACAAACAAAGGTTCTAGTTTGAGTTGTAAACCATTAAGCAATAAATCCTGTTAACTAAAAGAAAGTATGTAGTTAAATGGTAAAATTAATCAGGGTAAAAGGTAATCATGTCTAATGTAACATGTAATGTAATTAATAAGCAAATTCGAGGTCATTGAAAGGATTGGATCTAATTGAACTCTTACTTCTTATATATATGACCTCTGAACACTTCTGAATAGATGGATCGACACAAAAGCGTTTTGAAAACATCGATAATGATTAACTATGTACATACCACTTTTAGGAGTGTTCAATTTAAAGAAAATATTCAAGGAATTATGTACTATGTTAATAACGCATGAGAGAGTGTAACCAAATTGAGTGGTTTTATGATTTTTGAAGAATTAATCTTAACGTTCGAATTACACACCCACTCCCCTACTTGCACACTCCTCCACTCCCTCCACTCTCTCCACACACTTACTTTCCACTAATACCGACAAAATCTAAAAACACCCATATATGTTCATGTACTTTGTTAATAACGCATGAGAGGGGTTGTTCGCGTGATGTGATGAGAATTACAACATGTAATATTTTTAAATTAAAGTACTATTAAAATATCATACCCAAATAAAAAAAATTAATACGTTCATTTTTATGGTATAATTTTAAAAAAAATATAACATGCAAAAATATAAGTAATTTTGTAAAATAGTAATCAACTTTTAAAAATATTCTAATTAGATAACTCAAGTTTTAAAAGTGTTTCAATTAGATCACTCAGTTTTTATATTTTATACAAGTTAAAAGTCATAACATATTTTTTAACATGTTATATTTTTTTATTCAGTTAGAAAAAAAAAATTCTATCTTTTGTTGTTGATATGAAACGTTGACGTAAATTTTAGGCATTATTTTTTATTTTTTCGTAATTAACATGTTTTTTAATTTTTTTAATATAATTTTATATATTGAAATTTCGGACTCCCACGTCTTTTACATCATTATTTTCTTGTCATAAGAAAATTTGATAATGACTCGATTTGATCGTTTGATGGTCCAATTTAAAAAAAATATGCATGAGTGACTAAATTAGAACACTTTCGAAATTTAATTACTATTTTGTGATATTTTCCCATGCAAAAAATTAGATACTTATTAAAATCATGATGGAAAGTAGATTAAAAGTCAACAATTAATCAGATAATTTGAATACGTGTAAAAGATAATTAAGATAGTTAAATTCATAAAATACAATTTTGCTCACTCAAACTTTTAAAAATTAATATCCAAAATTCAATCTCATTCTACTTAAATGTATTATAATTAAGCTATGGAGGTGATTGTGGTCTTGTGACGTGTTAGTGGTGATTGTAAGAGATTAAGAAACATTTCATTTACTTGATTGAACTCCATGATCGAGTTAAACTACTTATAAAAATTACCAAATTAATTAATTTAGTTCTAGTTTTAATTTTGAACAACAAGGAGAAATGCATTAAATTAACTAGCAAGACGCTAGGATTTCAGAAATTACAGTAGGATATCGTGAAGTTATATATTAGCATATTAAATAACTAGCTTTAGTAAACTCATGTATTACACGGGTTGAATAATTAAATATTAAATATAATAAAATTTTATTAGTTATTAAATAATATGTGATTTAAACTATGTATGAGTAAGTACTATAACTAATAAAACAATAATATCAATTTTAAAAAAAAATTGTTTTTATACTTATTTTTTTTAAATAAATCAAACATTTCGTTTCAAAACATATTAAAAATGTCATTTTTAAAATATTTCATGTGAAAAAAAAGTATGATGTACTTTTAAAAAAAAAATATTTTTATAAAAATTTGTTTCTCTCGAAATAAACATTAATAAAAAATCTATTTCTTAATCTTTTTAAAGTAGATTATAATAAAAAATTAAATGCTGTAATTAATAATTAATTGAGTCATTTAATAAGAGAGGGAAACAGAAAAATTTTGTTAAAAGTGAATGTGATGTTATCATATAACATTTTTATTTATCATTTTATGTCATGTGACATATTTAGTTATTTTTTTTACTATAATAAGAAAGATTATGAATGACATTATTAAACAACGATTATATTATACACTTCAAATCATTATCATATTTCAACTACTGATGAAATTAAAATCAAAGCCCCTTTAACTTTTTACATTGGTTTGTTGATGCCCTCTAATAAGAGATTAAATAACTGAATCCAAAAAGAAGTTGGTAAAAAGAATACATAAAGGTATATATTAACATATTAAATAATTAAATAATTATGAATGGCATTATTAAACAATCATGCTTTCTGCCGGCATTATCATTTTGTTCTAAAAAATAATAAAAAACGCGTATGCAACTTTTGCAACATGACCGTAAATTTAGGCTTTGAATTAATTAACTTCTAATCATCAGATAAAAACACTGATTTTGGGTAATGTTATGTTTCCGTAGAAAACATATTTTCCCATTCTCCTTACATTTCGGTATATAACATTTTCTTACGTAAGAGATGCTCTTATTTTTATTATTTAACCTAGAGAGAGAGAACAATACAAGACCGAAAGTGTCCTCTCTTCTGGCGCCTCAAGCACCCCCTAGAAAATGCAAACCTAAACAAAAGTTAAAATTTTAATCCGGATCATTAGTAGGCCCTCACTCAAAAACAGATATCCATATTACTATGCGTATTGGTTTTTTCGGTTAAACTGGTAATTTAAGTGACATTTAAATGTATACTATTTTTACTAAAGCTTATTTAAAATTAAATGTAGTGGTTAAATAGATTTTGAAGCCTCTATTGTTAAAACAATATAGGAAAAGTTGTGTTTGGTGCCCGTTAAGTAGAGCTTGGAGTCCTGTAAGTTTGGAACTACTTTTAATTATCTTGTATGGTGTTGGGTAGACATAAAAACGTTGAAGAATGCACGTGAACTGTAATATATTAAAAACAATCACAAAGTTGATCCAGGACTTGCACGCTACGAAAGTGGCCGTTAAACGGCAATAAATAGGCGTAACAACGTTGAACCACGTACATGCGCACGTTACGATGTGTTAACTTTAAAAAATAAGACCAACATGTAAAATAAAAATATTGTAAAAAATAAAAATATTATAAGGGTTAAATTACAAAAAACATTATTAGGTTTAAAATAAAATTTGATAATTAATAATATTTTAATGACTAACTATGATAACTTCATAAATCTTTGAATTAGCTATCAGTTTATAAAGAATTTAATGTTGTGCCTAAACTTCACGAAACTTAGATCCGGATTTAAGTGGATGTGATTATATGATGCCTAATCAAGATTCAAAAACATGTTAAAAAAGTAGTATTTTTTGTTCTATCTTGATAAGGTATACTAAGTATGGGTACATTAATTATGTGTGTTTTTAAGTGTTTAATAATTTAAATCTTTGAGAGCATTTATAGTGGAAGTGGAGTTCTTAAAAATATATGAGTGTGTTTTTTGTATTATATGAAATGGTTTTAATTGGTTGCGAGTGAAGTGGAGAAAAAATATTACTGTTTATTGGTATATTTGGGGAACCACTGTTGAATTCTTATAATTTTTTTAATATTTTTAAAAGTAATTATGAGTGAATTGAAGAAAAAAAGAAATGACAAGGATATAAAAATATAATTTTATTGAAAAGAGAAGAGAAAAAATAATGATTTTTAGTATAATTATATAATTAATGATAATAAATCTAATAGATTGTATACTATTAGAGATTTGGTATATCTATGATTATCCTTGTTTCATTGGTGAGTCGAGTAGCTTCACAATAGTATCACGAATTCTAGGTATTTATATAATAAGAAAAAAATATATCACAAACTAGAATTTATCTAGATACAAGTTTTGAATACCATTAATCTAGTTTTTATCCATCTTAATTTAACAGTTTTATAAAAGTTCTTTGAACTCAATAGTAACCAATAGAAACTCAGATTGTTACAAATCCAAAGGAGAAAACAACAAACCGGTTCATATGGACAAGAATGTGAACTCAACTCTAAAACAACTCTAGGATTTTTAACATGATTTGAACGCTGGAATTATTGATAAAAATCGAACAGACTATCAATAAACTCTTAGATGAAAGGAAAATATATATTAAGCCTTAATTAAAGTCGTATATTACACTGGTTGAACTATAGAATAAAAATTTATTAATTATAAAATGAAATTTTAGAATAAGATATAATTAAAATCTTCCTTATTATATATAGAATGAAAATTCTATTTCAAATCAAACGTTTTAAAAAATATAAATTCTAAAACCTTTTTATTATAACTGTCAATTTTATTATTTTTTGTTTATAAAAAATTACTATTTAAAAACATCAATTTTTTAACATTTCATATTCTAAAAAGGTTTGATGTTTTAGAAAAAAATTATTTTATAAAAATATATTTCTTTAGAAATAACATTAATAAAAAGATCTCTCTTTTAATTAATTAAAAAACTATGTTAATCTAAAATAAATTAAATAATATTAATAATGATTAATATGATTATTTAATAGAAGAGATGAACCGAAAAAGTTTGGTGAAAAGAAATATGATTTTGTCACGTGTCCGGTATAGTTATCATTTTGTTAGAGAAGAAATATATTCACTTTTAGGGGGCGTTTGGTTGGAATAAATAGAATGTAATTGAATAAAATTACTAGTATAATTTTCAACTAAAATTATATTTGAGTGGTAATGAAACATAAAACTTAAAGAAATATTTCATATTAAATTCCCTTGGTTATGAGATTTCAAATTCCTTTAGATTATGAGATTTTAAATTTTCTCTTTAGCTAGCCACGTAGCATCAAACAAAGCTTGAACCATTAAACTCTAACCAACCATTTAAATAACTCTAAAATGAAGGCAGATTCAATCAACCCAAATAACATGTCTTGTTTCTTACTGATTTGAATCAAACACTAATTATTAGCATTCTCCCCTCAATTTAGGAGCAATATTGTCGCATAAAACGTCATTAACAACGCTCTGACCTATTGTGTAAATATCAACAACCTTATAATTAGAGACTGAAATTTTTACTTTAATCTGTCAATTTCAATAGATATTAAAAAAAAATTCAAAATGTTTTATGTGATCATGAAAAACTAGTTTTGTTGCTATAGAAGTTGTGGCTTTATTATAACATAAAACTTAATTGGCTATTCATAACTAATTTTTACATGTTTTAACAAGTTTAAAATCCATATTACTTAACAAGTAATTATAAAGATTAATAAAGAGGCTAATGCAACCTAAACATTCAAAGTCTATCCTGCATGCTACACAAGTGCAATGAAGAAGAATGCTTAGGAAGTTTCACACATGCAACAGAAATATTCTAAGTGTAAAATCTTCCGAAGCCAAAACCAATATCTTCCGAAGCCAAATATGAAGTCTTCCGAAGCCTCAGAGACAAAGTCTTCCGAAGCTTCAACTTATTAAGACAGATTTCTTCCGAAGACTTTTGACACATGCTTTATTTGGTGTACTGTTCCATAAAGCTAGACACCTTTCCGCTGCATCTCTGTAAAGTCACCAACTTACATGAGTTGGTGAAAATGTCCATGCTTTTGGTAACTGTACATTGAGGTCTTGAGTCTGTAACTTTCTACTTTATGTATTTTATCCTTTTTGTAATAGATAAGGAT
>BJCM01069794.1:0-15908 GCA_018326385.1 Flaveria bidentis
ATTTAAACCACCACCGCTTCCCAAAAATCATCACCAAAAACCCTAAAATCATCAAAGGGGCAAACATCAGCCACCATCACCACCACCTCCGATTGCTAGGGCGATATCATCGCCATCTTCTTTAACGATTGAACATCGTTCAGAAAGAATGGGGTAGAGATGGTTCAATGGCTAGTGACGGTGGGGGAAGGTTGAACAATGATATCAATTTACATATAGGGGGCGACAATGGCCGGTGGTGGCGGTGGTTCAATGGCTAGCGATGGTGGTTCAATGGCCGGTGATGGTGGTCGCGGCTGATGATGAGTTGGAGATTAGGGTTTTACAAAGTAAAAGGAAAGGGGATTTAATGATGATGGTCAATGGTGATGATAACAAAGGTATTAGAGATGGATAATGTTGATGATAACGATAACACAGCGGTGGCCGGCGGTGGCAGTCGGCGGTGATGCCAGCAGTGTTGGGCGAAACTGATGACTCATTCTTGGATCTGGTTTTGTGATTTTTTTGATAAATTAAGGATTAATTTTCTTCAGTTTATTAAAATATATTTAGAAACAACATCATTAAATTAGTTTGACTAAACAATGACACATTCAGTTACGTACGATTTATACAAGTTAAGTAATATTTATTTCATCCCATCAAGTTGTAAATTATTTAATTAAGTTGTGATCTCATTAAAATTTTGCTACTAGTATTAATTGATTTTAAATCATTTCTATATCATACTCGACTGTAACGATTTGCTATTGTCGGTTAAGTACTACAGAATTGAAAGCTTATGGTATTAAAAAAATCCAATTCGTGATAACTAATTAATTTTAAGAAGCAATTTAAATTCGTGTAAATCATTTTTGTGTATAGGTCTTCTTTCTCGACTAAGAAAATCAAGTATACTCTCACACCCACAATATAAGAGTATACCCACACGCCTAATTAAGGTGATGGGAGCGTCATGTTTTGAACCCTTTAAACCCACACGCTCTACCATTGAATGAATGTCACGTTCTAACACAAAATGAACCCTTTGAATCCAATTTATAGGGTCCATCATTTTTTAACCATTTGAACCCACCACCGTTTTAATTATAAAACAATACAAACACACTTTTATATATAAATTTAACATAAAAGTTACAATATACACATATAAACAAACTACTATTCAACATCTAGATGACTCAAATGCTCAAGACGGCCAATATGCTCAGTTAGATAAGCCTGAGGACTACAATAAATATCCTCCTCACGTAGCTCCGCAAGGACATTCTCATCAACAACGACTTCAATTTGAGGTTCCTGAACGTATACGGGTGCTATGGCACATGTTGTGCAAAATACAACACTCGTAAGCTTTATTCATTGTCTTTTCTTTCTTTTGACCCTATAATATAAATTATTTTTATATAAAACTCGAGTTCACCCCGCTTAAAGTAAATTAATTTTGCTCTGTCCCCTACAAAAATATTAAAGCTTACGTTGCCCCCTTCACCCTAACAACTTTCTTGAATCATTATTCATATTCATTAATGTTCTGATACCATCTCATAATTACGCATATCGTGCATAATTTAGTTGGAGTTAATATAGTGATTGGAAACTGTGGTTAGTACTTTAAGTCTGATCTTATTTTAAAAGAATGGGATAAAAGTTTAATTTTAAATTAATAATAATTAAAAATGTACACATAGTGATTCTATTCTAACCTTAATTATGGTACGATCATGGTTATGATCATGGAATAAATAAATTCCATGCACATGCTGATCATCATTGAATCAATTAGTTTATTTGGTAAATTTTTTAAAAAATAACAAAAATAATAACAAAAATACGTACTAATAACAATAATAATAATAATCACACACCCAAATTCGTTATATATTATCAGTTTTTGAGAGTTTTAAACCGCATTATGTCTTTAGTTACATATATCTTGTAATAATTTTATACATACATACATTAATTACAAAATCTAATTTTTTTTTCTTGAGAATATTATTTACTAGATAAATAATGATCATACCATGTCAACTTGAGCACACAAAAGCTTTTTATAAGAATTAATAAAGAAAAAGGTGAAAAACTCACATGGTATGAAGAGGTTTTTATTCCTGAGATTACGGTGTTTGAAAGGGTTTAAAAAGTTATTGATTTAAGTTACTTCAAGTGTACATAATTAATGATGATACACGTATTTAATAAACCAAAATTAGAGAATTTTTATCCAGAATTACAAGAAACCATCATCTGTACGGAAGCACCGATCAATTTAACCACCTTTGTTGCTTCATTTTACATCAACGGCCGCCGGATAATTTCCACTTTGTTATATGCTCCTCCGGCCACATGTACATCAAATGAGTTTTAATTACACTTGTTTTTATAACTTATGACACAATTAACTGTTAATATTAGAAGTACAATTGTCTTGTGTTAAGTTTAGAATAAACATTAATCTTGTAAAAGAAAATTATGTTCAATCTAGAATTGTAAATAAAATGATGAAATTAAAATGTTAAGAGTTCAAGTGTTTGTCACATATAGCCTATAGGTTGTGATTTGTTATATTGTTGTTTAAAAAAATGTTGAAACGATCAATATCTTCACACTAAGGGCGTCTTTAATAGGATGAAACAAACATCAAGGTGGTGTTTGAATTCCAAACGCAAACGTTGGAGGATGTTGTTTGTTGGGCATTTAATTTGTTTGTGTTCATGCATGTTAAATTTCAAATGAAGGCAAATGGGGAGCGGTTGGATCCCTCTCGCGTAACCACTGAATAATATATGTATATGCTTTATTTTTATAAATATCGTGTTTGAAGACAAATGTAGTGTTATAGATGAACTGAGTGTTTTTAAATGACAAGTGTAATATGATATGGAAGCTAACCCTGACGTAATAGTGAGCGTTTGAATACTTTAACGTTGTAAATGCTTTAAAAGTACAAGAATTTAATTCTATACCATTTAAGGTTATTGCGATGACATATGTCATCGACATATATAACCTAGGGAAAAAGCATCATGATAGACTATTTTGTTGTAGTGTGAGTAGTTAGTTTATTACGAGTTATAATTTATTAGTAACAAAAATGAAAGTGCGAAGAAGCACACATAAATACATAAATAGGCAAAATTAATCAAAAATAGCCACCAACAACACTAGCAAACAATACCAAACGATAATGAGTTTAACGACCAAAATAAAGTCCGACACAACTAAACCAAAATCGTTTTCAGCATTAACATACAAAAGCATATTAGTTGCAAAAACGAAGGCATGCAATTTTAAAGATATTTTAAAAAAGAAAGGGAAAATAGTGCACTCTTAAAATTTTTATAGTATTAATATGTTTTTATCATTCAAAATTTTTATCTTCTTCATATAAAGTGATATTTCACATATAATCATATATATGATAATTTCTTTATTTGTCACCGACGGAGTCGAGGATGAGGACCATGCATTTGAATTTAACATGTTACAACGATGACATAATAAATGATTTAAGACATCATGCATAATTAATATAATTAAACCCACGATTCTCTCTCAATGCAAAATGGCACCTCGATCCGTATTACAAGGATCTTATCATTAATTAACTTAACACATTATTTCTAGGGTTTCTCAATGTCAACTTTCACTAAACTTTCATTACACTTCTCATATTATTTTATAATCATCATTATACTATAAATATAAACCCCATCACATGTTATTTGGAAACCCCTCAAATACCCAATTTCTCATTTCAAACTTAAAACCTTATAACAACATCAAGAACCCAAAATTAACCTTAGCTAGCTAGTCATCAAATGGCAAAATTCACCTTCTTTTTGCCATTTTGTTTGTATGTGTTTATTGTATTCTCTTCGGTTTCTTTGGCTTTTGAAGAAGAAGAAGAGACGGGTGGAGACATAAATTACTGGTGTGAGAAGACCCCTCATCCACAACCATGTAAGTATTTTCTGAGTCGCGGAGCACATCATATCCCGCGACACAGGAAAGACTTTCGAAGGCTGGTATTGGAGGTCGCTTTGGAAAAGGCCAAAGAAGCTCAGACCTGCAGCACCAACCTCCGTAACAAATGTAGAAGCAAGAGAAAGAAAGCGATATGGCTCGATTGCAGCAAGCTCGTCAACGACACCATCTATCAACTCACCCAAACCCTAGATGGTCTCAAACACAACCGTAGTTCCGATTTTGATGCACAAACATGGCTCAGCGCCGCCCTCACCAACCTCGAAACTTGCTTTTCGGGTTCACAGGACTTCAATCTCACAAACTTAGTCTCCCCCCTCAAATCACATAACCTTACCGAGATGATAAGCAATAGTTTGGCTATAAATCAATTCTTTGTGAAGCAAAAGTTAGCAAATCAAGATGTTAATGACGATTATCCGAGTTGGGTTAGCCCGGGTGACCGAAGACTATTGCAATCGAAAACGATTCACATGAGGGCTAATATTATCGTGTCTCAAGCCCGAGGGAGCCGTTTTCGCACCATTCAATCGGCTCTTAGGTTTGCAGCAGGTCTTAAGCGTGGGAATAAGAGGTATATCATCTACATAAGAAGAGGAGTTTATAGGGAGAATCTTGAAATTGGAAACAATCTAAATAACATCATGTTCATCGGTGATGGAGCAAGATACACTATTATTACCGGAGCGCGTAGTGTCGGCGGAGGTTTCACAACTTATAGCTCTGCAACCGTCGGTAAGATCAGTTGTTTTACTTTTACTCTTAAACTACACCGAATATTAATATCACTCATGTTAGAATTTGAACACTGTTATTCTTTAAAGAGCATTTATTACTTTTATCATTGAGCTACCACGCTAGTAGCTAAAACATAAACAAGATCAGTTCTTTATAATCACGAGTATTTTTGTTATGATCAATTCGTACTAAAAGTTTTTTAATAGATAGATTAATTATCAATGGTTACATTCATACGTAATACTGCAATCAAAGTGAAGTAAAGTAGATGATAATTGTGTGAAAGGAAACATAATATGCATAGTATGTACGTTAAGTTGCATGTTATTTCTTCACCATGCAGTTTACTTGTGATCAACGTTGCCTTGTGTAAGAAGTTACTTATAACTTATAAGCCTTACTCCCTCTCACATACCAATACACATAGTAAAGGTGTGAGAGAGAACCACTATTTATATATATATTGTTATTCATTTGAGTTGACTTTAGTTGAATCTTATTTGTAATTCAGGTGTTGATGGTATTGGATTCATTGCCCGGGGTATAACCTTCAGGAACACCGCGGGCCCGGCGAAAAGTCAGGCAGTGGCGTTGCGATCATCCTCGGATCTCTCGGTGTATTACGCTTGTAGCTTTGAAGGTTATCAAGACACTCTCTTTGTACTCGCTCAAAGACAATTCTACAAAATGTGCTACATTTACGGCACGATTGATTTCATATTTGGTAACGCGGCTGTGGTGTTCCAAAACTGTATGATAATGGCACGAAGACCGTTAAAAGGGCAAGCAAATGTTATAACAGCTCAAGGTCGTGGTGACCCCTTTCAAAACACTGGAATTTCAATTCATAATTCTCGTGTTATGCCTGCACCAGACCTAAGGCCAGTGGTCAGGTCGGTCCAGACTTACCTGGGCCGACCCTGGCAAGAATATTCAAGAACAGTTTACATGAAAAGTTATATTGATAGTCATATCAATCCAAAAGGTTGGTCGCCATGGGGTAATAGTAACTTTGCACAAAAGACATTGGTTTATGGGGAATTTCAATGCTTTGGTCCTGGTTCTAATACAAGATACCGCGTAAAATGGCCAGGGTATAAAGTTATTCGAAGCGCGAGTGTAGCCTCTCAGTATACGGTGGAGAGGCTTATTGCAGGCAGATCATGGCTCCCGGCTACCGGAATACCATTCACTCCAGGATTATGAGACAAATTTGATTGTTAAGTGTTCTTATTTATTAATTATTTGTGTACATTTTTTTGATTTGATATGGAATTGATACAACTCGTATTTATTCAATAAGGGCGGGTTTTTGTGGTTTTAGTGACTGTATTTTTAGTTTTCGAGTGTATAAGCCCAAATTTATTTACTGGGCTGTCCAAAGTAATGGCATAAGAAAGCATGTTGGGCCATCACTACGGTGAGCCCATAATGATGTTAATGGAACATTTTAATTTTAACGGATAGGAATTTATATTTTACAGTAACATACAATGTCTTATGTTTGTATCAAATTCTCTTATTTTATTGGAATGTCTAAGCCTCTATGGGAGTCATCCTCATAGTATAACTGTTTACTCTTCAACCAATTTGTGTTCACTTTGATATAGAATTTTGTTGTTTTAAAAATCAAACCAAACCGAGGCTGCTTCCGGACACCCATCAAGGGAACGTTGCTTCCTTTGAACCCTTAATATTTAGTGCCCTTAAGAACCAATGAGGTTCTAATATTGAAATAAAGTAACTCAAACAAGTATATACTTTCGTACCTCCTGGCTTTTCTAATGAACAAAAAGTCAAATATATCTATTAAGTACTATATTAAAAGTTAATCAAATTGCACAAATATATCTATCAATAACTATTTTAAAGTGTTAATAATATAAAGTATTCTTGATTTTTTACTATCTAGTGTTTGATAATCCACCTATTTAGTAAATCAAAAGCTTATATAAAAAAGGTGCATTTACATTACATTATGTCAACTTCCCATATCCTAATATTTAATTTACATAAAACTCATATTTAGTCTTAAAAATATTTTATCTTTTGAAAAACCCTAATCCTGCCACAGACTCATTGGCCATGGCCACATTGGTCACGGCTAGCTCTCTTCACGACACCATGTTGTGCGTCACCACTCTGAGTTAGGCTCTGATACCAATATCATACTATCCTGGACCAAACATAAAGAACTCAATCCAAAAACTATTCTAATGGGTAAAAGACCTCATTTGGTCTATAAATATAAAATCAGTGGTCCACACAACCGATGTGAGATAAATCCTATACCTTGCAATAGTTCAATCCATAACACATCCATTCCGTTCTCAATAAAGTCATATACATATTTGGTTTGACTGTTTAGTTTTCAATTGTAAATTTAGAATAATAATTACTCAAAAATAAATGTGAAATAACAAAAGAAAATACCCTATATATGGTATATATTAGATGGCGCGAAGGGGCGGTTGCCGGCGTCACACAAGTGGGTCCAACAAATATTGTTGATGCCGCAATATTATTATTATTACTATTTTTTTAATTTTATTTTGTTTGAGTTACGTTTCAGCCACCCGCAATATTATTGGTTGAGTTACACCACCTTTCGGTCACCAATTTCCATCGTGTCATCCTAACTTGATAAAATACTAAAAATAATACGGATACTTTATTTTGACAGTAATTCTTAAATTTTATAAAATAAATTTATTACAATTTGCATTCAGTAAGATGCAAATCTTTGGTCTTTTGGTTATAAGACATCATTATTATTTTTGGAACAGAAGATGGATACCTAAATCTTAATTTTGTCTTTGAAAACCAATGTGTTTTAAAATAACTATCTAGAGTAATGATAAATTCTTCTAAATTTTTTTCTAGGAGATGAGCGGAGATAATCCGAACCGTTTATTCATACGCAAATTGATGAGAATGCTAAGAAAATTGTATGGAAATGAATCAATTATTATTCAAAAGTTCATTAACAAAGCCTTTTTTTATTTGAATTTATCAGTTATATACTTCTAAACTGCATATATAAACTTTATATAGAATTGATATTCAACTATTATGTAATAACCTAGCAAGCATTACTAGACAAAGTTACCATTACTAGACATAGTTAAGGAAAAGTTAAATAACAAACAAATATATTTGAGTATGTTGTCTGGGTAAAGGGTTATGATAAATGAGTATCTATTTTCGAGTAATTGAGCTGGATATATATTACCTAATATCATGCCGGCCCTATTACCCCGGCCCTCTAATCTTGCGGTTTTGCGTTTACCAGTCGGGTTCAGGTTAGTTTGTAACCCCTACTTACAATAAAATAATTGGTTTGTTAAACATTACAAACCAATAACTGCATTTAATATATCCGAGGATAGTCTTTTTGTCTCCCAAACCAATACCAACATAGAATTTATATGGAAACAAAATGTTAAAGTTCATATTGTTTATTTTTTGAATATTTTAAAGAAATATATTTTTTTTATAGAGAGAAGATCTTTTAGAAAACTTTCAAGTCAAGTTTAAAATCTTTGTTGACTACTAAGTGTGTGCAATTGATGTAGATATATAATTTTAATGCTACCAACTAAAGATGAAGGGTTGTGTTTCCTGATCGAAGGAGAGCACACGGTTTTATATCGCAAGTAAATGGGAAAAAAAACAAGGGCCAATCATTTATGTTGTGTTAATCGACTTTACTTTACATTAAAAACTTTAATATGCCTTTTAATCATTTTAGCTGCATTAATCAACTTTAAATTGCATTAAACACTTTAATATGCATTATAATTATCTTAGACTATGTCATGTTATTGCTACATCACATTTCATCCGCTCAATTTTACACCACTTAATAAATAAAAAATTGTCCCTTTATGTTTCAGAGGGGCAAATTGTAAATATTAGATTAAAAGGTGGGCCATAGGCGGGGTTTGGAAGAAGGAAGAATGCAACAAAAGGTGAAGGGCGTGGAGAACTCCACGAGCGGAAAGTATTTTAGCTACAAACATGGTTTTCAAAACCCGACCGTCCGGTCCGACCAGTTGCACCGGAAACCGGACTCCAGTTTGGTCCGGTTCGGTACTTAAAACCGTTTTAATGATGAACCAGTAGTCAGACCGGTTGAACCGTTCGAACTGGCGGTCAGACCGGGAACCAAACCGGTTTTTTTATATACTTTTTTTATTTTCTGTAATTATTACATATATTTATAAAAAATAATTATAATTTTATTCGGTTCTTATATACGGTCTGATCGGTTGAACCGGTCCGACCATCGGATCGGTAAGGCGTCCGCTTCATAGTCAGGTCTGATTTTAAAAACATTGGCAACAAATAGGGGGCGGGGTGGTGTTCCCATCATCCCTGTTAACGACATTGACTAAAGAGACGATTAGTGGCGACTTAAGACACGATTAGTTCTATCAAGTTTGCATACGATTACACACCACCTCTCAAACCCAATTCTAAACAATCTCAAAATCCTCAATTTAAGTATTTTTTTTATCATCCTCTCTAACCCTCATTTTAATATTTGATTATTTGATTTATTATGCGTTTATTTGCTTAATTATTTTATTGTTAACTTGAGTTTTAATGGTTGAATATCTTGTTAATGATAGCTTTTCTGCATACTATTCAAATCTACTTAAGAATATTTTTTCTAGATGGCGTAAGCGTATTTATTGATGACAGTAAATTTAATTTAACCGATAGTTGAATTTATTTTATATTATATTGTAAAACAATTGTTTAGGAATATTTCTCTATATTATCTAAGGTCTAGATTTCAAAATATGACACTCGTTAAGATCGAGCAATATTAGAGATGTTGTAGTTCTATAATACATTCTAACGACGATTGAGGTATTTTTATTATGTATTTAGCATTTAATTTGTTTTATCTTTTATATGTGATCCAACCCGACCCAAATAAATAATAAAAAAATCAATATAAATAATAGAATACTGACCTCTTAAAACTTCTAATCCCGTAAAAAAGTTCTTAAATCCGCAACTTACCTAACTCATCTCTACAAGTTAACTCCATTCGCCCCACTTCGAGCATATTGTCATATTGTCTCTTTCTACTTTATTGTTATCCTATATGACATAAAATAAAATAATATTCTTTTTATTAAAAAGGAATTGAAGGTGTATAATAATAATGTTAGAAAATGGAGTATTTTAAGAATGATGGGCGCACGGGGTGGAGAATGATGACCGTCGGTGGTGGAGACGAAGCTTATATGTGACGAGCTGTAGAACGGGGTCCGTTCAATCATTTCCCGTACAAACTTTTTGCTAAAATAATAATCAAGATAATATGTATTTTTATTCATAACTTTGTTTTATTTATATAATAATATCTATATTAGATCAGACAAATTTGGGCCTTTCCAATTCACTGATGTCTAATATCTATGGAACTAATGATATACATAGGCCGTTATTAAGATATATATATATATATATATATATATTAAAAGTTTGAAAGGCGTGAATTTAAAGTCAATTAAATTGTACATAGTGTTGTTCACAGTAATATACCATGGTTGGACCATTGATTATACCAGTTTAATAATCACTAGTATACGTAAACTTGTGTGTGGCGACTGCATTCTAATGTTGCGAGACATTTGTAACGCTCAATTTAGAACAAAATTTATGTCGAGACATAAACCAAAAAAACGTCACAATAGTATATTTAAAATTTTATGAAACAAATGATAAATCATGACACTTTATATAAGAAATGAAACCACAAAGTAGTTTAATAATATGCTTATGATGTTTAATACCTTTTTTGAAGCTGAAACATGAAAACAATTAAATTTGTCACAATTGGTACAGTATAACACCTTAATTTGTTTATTTAATTGTAACCGTATTGTTAGGTCTTTTATAAGATTTGTTTTATATTCACATTGCAATTTAGTTTATTAAAACATGAATTATAACCTTACATTATATTTGATAAGTTTCTCACTATTCAGTATTCACCAGGGTAATACCTTATATTTAGTTTTAAGAATTCAAGATATGAATTATTTTGTAGGGGGCCTATGATGCGTTTTGAGAATTCGTTTAACGAATCCTCAACCTGCAATTTGAAAAGTAACAAATCTATGATCCAAGCTGTAGCAACAATGATGAATCCTCAAACAACCGTTTGAATAGTTGGAGACAAACCCTAATCCCTTCAAATGACTATTTCACGAATCCTCAAACAGTAATTTGAAAAATAGGAAGGCTATGACGTAAACCCTAATTTTCAAACGAACCTTATTAGACAAATCCACAAACAACTGCTTGAGAAATAGGAGTCTAACCTTTCGAATCAACGTAAAAAGCCCTGCTAACTTACCAGCTAATATAAAAACTAATGAACAAAAACTCAAACCTCATGTGTAAATTAATGGAATTGAAAGACTAGGGTCTCCATCAGTTGCTGGTGATCAAGATATTTGAGGAAAAAATCTTGGCCATCAATTAAGCTTTAGCCCCCATATGACAAAGATAGCCTACAACAAACATTTCTAGACTTTACTTCCCCATATGTCATCATCTCCCATCATTAGGGTTTCAATTCTTTGTCTTTATTTCTCTCTCTATACATACCTTCATTTTATCTTACTTCTTCTTCCACATTCTCTTATATAACCCTATTACTTCAATTCACTCTCTTTAGCTTTGCATTTTAACACTTCTCATCCAATCAAATTCATTCCCTCGGGGCGTGAACCGAAGGACGGAAACCGGTTCAAATCCCGAGGAAATCGAGTATCTTAGTATGTTCATGGATCAAACAAATTCTAAAAGCATTTGAGAACCTCAATTCTTCATTTCTTTGGTCTTTGAGTTATCATATGCTTGGAGAGTTAGAACTACACTCAGCTCTTCAAAAAAGATTAGATTTTCTCAAGTTGCCTACATAGATTTCGATATTGTTTGTAAGCTCCATATCTCTCTCTCTCTAGTTTTTGTATTTGAAGTTATATTTGATCATTAGATCACATTTCATTGGTTTCAATCCCACAGTGTGCAGATTTGGTGATTATTTTTATGTTAATATGAATTGTTATTAAAAAAATTCATAATTATGAATTGTTGTTAAAAAAACTCATATTTCATGAATGGTCTTTCAGTAGATTGATAGATTTTATGTGTGTTTCTAAGCTAGCAACGGAGGTTGACTTATATGTTCATCATGATGAAGCTCAAGTTTTTTAACTTTTGTTTATAAGCTTTTGGTTTTGATGAACAAATTTTCTGTATATATATGGAATGGAAAAAGGTTATTATAGAATTTAGTGATTGAATTTTAACCATGTATGTCTATTGAGAAAGCATGTTATAATTAATCAATTGATCATCATATATATGTTTCCTTTTAGGTAATACCACTTGTTATACAATGTTTGATGAGTTGAAGCAGATATGATATGCACAAATTATAGTTCAAACACATGTTTGTGTGTTAATTTGTTGATGAAGTTATAATAACTTGATCAAAATGATAATTAACTTGAAGGTACAAGCTACACCGAAAGGGGAAACATGAATACTTTTTCGCGTGTTCCACCTGGCTTTCGGTTCCATCCCACTGATGAAGAACTTGTGGACTACTACCTTAGGAAAAAGATTAACTCAAAAGCGATCGAGTTAGATGTCATCAGAGATGTTGATCTTTACAAAATTGAGCCATGGGATCTTCAAGGTATACTAACCACACCATAGACTTTGTTAACCTCTCATAATGATTTTTAGTTGAAAGATATATGATGCTAATATGTGAGCTTAAATAGAGCTCTGCAGGCTAGGTACAGAAGAGCAAAATGATTGGTATTTCTTTAGTCATAAAGATAAAAAGTACCCGACAGGTTCACGCACAAATAGAGCGACTGTTGCTGGATTTTGGAAGGCGACCGGAAGGGATAAAGCTATTTACTCCAAGCATGATTTGGTGGGGATGAGAAAAACATTGGTCTTTTATAAAGGGCGCGCCCCAAATGGACTAAAGTCAGATTGGATCATGCATGAATATCGCCTTGAAACAGATGAAAATGCAACCACAACACAGGCAAGTTTAAGATGTCTTCTTCATAAATCTATCAAAACAATGTCTTCATCTATAATTAATGATGCATTTTCATAGCACACATTTATTGGATGATGCACTAAATAGCCAACTTTTATTTTAAAATTAAGCCAAAGATTTTATTAATTCAAATTATGTGACATATTTGGTTGTGACATATTTGGCTGATAATAATCCATCCTGAAAATTTGAACAATGACACGTGATCTTTTTATTTGAAAATAGGAAGAAGGATGGGTGGTATGTAGGGTGTTCAAGAAAAGACTACCCATAATGAGAAGAACAAGTGAGCATGAACCAATGTGGTATGATGATCAACAAGTCTCATTCTTGCCCGAAATCGACTCACCCACAACACATAATAATATTCTATCCAACTTAGGCAAAAATGCTATTTACCAATACCCTTATGGTTCTTGCAAGGAAGAAGTACTAGATCAGCAGCAAAATTACCAAATAACCCCTGGTGACTGCCTCCAACTCCCTCTTCTAGAGGCTCCAAAACTTCATTCAACCTCCAATTCTTCCATGCCCGTTTACAATATCGACATAAACCAAGGAAACATCGATTTGGAGCCTTCGTTGATCAGAAAAGACCAAAGTTTCAACGATCAAATGACAGATTGGCGCATTCTTGATAAATTTGTTGCATCACAGTTGCTCAACCAAGGAGAAGTTTCAAGTAAGGTAAATCATGATCAATCTTACCCGAATGCAGGCGAACAAATCATTGCACCAGAAGATGCATCGAGTTCCATTTACAATTGCCTGCAGATTGATCTATGGAAATGATGAAAAAAATAATATTCTTATTAACACTTGTTAAATATGTACATAATAAGGACCTAAACAGTTACATGTTTAAGTAACCTTATTAACTCTTATACCTAGCCTTACATAGAATATTATTATTATATATTCCCCCTGATTAACACCCTCAGTCAATTAAACTAATATTTGATGGGTATTGTTGTCTTAAAACCATCAATATGTATAGGCATGAGGGTGCTGTTGTATTTTATGATTACTTGGGATCACAGCATTGTCTGTTATGTGTAATACTAATGGTCTTCATTATGACGCCTGTAATTTGCAGCTGCATGCGCTGTTATTTCATTAAACTGTTGTTTATTTGATAAAAAGAACTTTTAACTTTGTTAATAATTAAGGTTAAACTCTTGTTTGTGTTTCTACCATCTACTGTTGCATGCCATTAACTTTTGCCCTTTTGGTTCATTATTTAGAGCATCTTAATGATCTCCTTTCAAACATGTAAAGTCTGTTATCACATCAGATTTCTATTCATCCTTCAAACATACTCGTCTGCTGGGACGAGCAACCAAACATCCAACGCATTTGTCGCCTTTTTAGCGGTCCGCCGGTTCCACCTAAGTGTCTGCTTTTGTTGCTCTTATAAGAAAGAAATACAGTGTGCTTGGAGATGAAGTTTGCCTCAAACAATATGGGCAGATAGATGAGAGAGATCTAGAGAGAGAGAGAGTGCTTGATGGCTACATAAAATTAATCTGTAGAACATTCCTTTAAAGGCAGATGGATGTTATATATGTTTTTTTTAGTTCTGTTGTTTCCTTTTTTACTTCTTTAAACAATAAACATTTACTACTCTTAAATTAGAGCATAAACTGTTGTTTCCTGAGGCCACAAGTTCTTTACAAACAATTGCCGATTCTTTTAAAAGGGAAGGCAAGTGTCTGGAAATGTAACTAGAGCTAACTGGATTTGTCAAAGTGTTATTATTATAACTTAACTTAAAATGCCAAGTGTGAATCATATATATATAGTCTAGCTGTCTACTAATAAAATTGCAACAAATTTGTCATAGTAATCATTTCACCCACATTAACAAGGGTAAAATGAGCCAAGTAGCTAGAAATCGGCTTGCTAAATGCTCCAATCATCCAGAGCCACTCGTGAGCTACTTGATATTGATTCACTAAAATCTTGAATCGAGCTACTTGAAAAAATAGTATCACCTACTGTGGTAACAACCTCAATAATTACCAACCACCAACCGAAGCCATCAAAAAACCAAAAAGTGAAAAAGGGAACTTTAAGAAAGTTTCCTCTTATTAACTGGTAGCAATGTAGCATTGTACGGGGGTACCATAGACCGATGTTTGTTTGTTGTATGTAGGAAGAGGTTTCCGTTGGACAAATGTTTCTATTTTGGTAGTGATAATAAGGATAAGATTTCGAGATTCTCGTCTAGCCTATTAAGTCTTTTGTGAGTGAGACCAGTTTGCGAGTTGCGACACACATGCCCATTGCTAATCTTTTAAGAACACATACCATATATAGCAATGAGGCTTATAACCTCTTTCAAACCTATATATACGCGGTAACAAAACATTGGTTATACTCTCTTTTCAAAATTTGGTGGTAACCATTACGAATTAATGGTCTCGGAATACATATCATGTGTATCCAACCGTCAACGCCCATGAGCCTTAATGGTGGTGGCGAGTGTGGGAGGTTTTATTAAATTTGTCATTTCAATTCAAAATTTTTTTTTGTCATTTCAGTCACTATGATTTACCAAATGTTATCATTTTCATTCACTCCACTAACTCCGTTAAATATAAGGGTATTTTAATCTTTTTAACACCCTAATTATCCAACTAAAACAAAGTTAATCAATAAAATATTCAATTAAAACTAAAAAGAAAAATATGAAGCAACTAATGAGGCCGGACGCTTCAATTTAATTTTTTTGATTAAAGCTAACTAGTTTAGAAACCCGTCTACTACACGTGTAGTATGAAAAAATTAAACAATAATTATTTAGTAATATTAAAATTTAAAAATAATTTTGCAGGACCGTTGAAGGCTTACAAATTACAACACAACAACACAAAGAGGAGAGTGACTCAAACTTAATCAAACAGTGAACTGGATTAACCACACAAGATGATACTAAGAACACAAGTAATTAATGAGACAGAACCAAAAGAACACAACACAAGGAAATGGGTTTTCAAGATTGCAATATATTGCTTTCTCAGGTTCTATTACAAGCGTTACAAAGCATATCTTAAGTTACAAG
>BJCM01069795.1:9834-20703 GCA_018326385.1 Flaveria bidentis
AAAAAAAAAAAACAAAAAACATAGCAGCATCTGTTTGATCAATCAATACAAGAGAAGGGAGGTGAGGAATATCTTACATGGTGATTCTGAACAGGTTCATTGACTTGGTGTCTTACATCGTCAACATGACCCTATAAATAGTAAAGGAGAATAAGAATGGATCCTAGCATTAAAAAACAATCCAGCTTTGACCTTGAATGTCCCACAAACTACTTTTAATTTTAAAGCTGAGTTTAAGAAAATGGATGCTTGTAGTAAAAGGTGTAATGAGTATTATAACTTATAAGTACAAAAAGAATCAATGTTAATACTTCAGATGAATAAATATTATTAATAGTTTTGATAAGATTCTTTACACAAATTTGGATACCAGTCATACACATTACGTATTAAGCCATGCAATTCAGGTGGTTCCAATGCCCAAACTGCAAAGTGCATATTTCGAGTGTTTATTCCCATTGGATTTCTAATGGCTGTTTTTTCCCTTTTGCTAAATATAAGTATGACATTAAAATTCAGAGGAGAACAAACTAATACAGAAAGGACAGGTTATTTATTATTTCTCATGAATTCTTACTTTTTGGAAATTGGTGGCAAATTAAGCTAACTTTCACTCAACTCACTTCTCAAATATCTTTTATACATAGCCTGAATATTCATTGTTAGTGGCAATGGATACAAATAAATAAAAACAGATAAGAGAAACATGCTTAATAAAGCGGAATCTCTACTATGGAATTTTTAGCAAGTTAGTAATGTAAGTTAGTTTGCGTGTCTTGTTCCGTAACTATACTTTGCATATTACAGCATGCAGCAGGTTCATATAGAAGATAGATAATAATTTATTTATCTATACTTTGAAGAGCACAAGCAAATTTCATATCGCAAGAATTGAATGAATACTAGTGACTAATGAGTGAGTATATACATGGTTTTGAAGGAATAAAGCAGGAAAACAGTTTTTTCATCCCACATCGGTTCAACGAAGTACGAGACAAGGGGGAATTGACTATAAAATCGCGGGCTATGGAACGTTAGTAGCATACGTTTCTCGGCCTTTTGGCTAATATTAAGTGTAGTATCTGTTCTTATCAGTTTAATATCTGATATGTGGGTCATCGACCCACTCCATATTAATCTAAATTTTTAAGAGGGAAGACTCATCACAGCAGCTTTCTGCTGGGGTTCTTTACGCGTTGCCTTGTCTTACACTATCACCAAGGCCTGGCGCACTCTTTCGATTTACAGTTAAACTCTCTTTTATGACTTCTCTGATAACGTTGTATCTATTTTGCAATAGATGAGATAAAACAGGTTTTAAACATTAACAATGGTGATATGGAGGTCTTGACCCAAGCCCACAAATCAAAAGACACTGCAGTCCCAGTTCAGAAATGGGTTAAACTTAACCCTGTTGGAGTGAAACTGTTATGTAAATGTTTTCATTCTAGTTGTATTTATTTGACTTGTGATGGGAGATGTTATGTACTGGAACAACGAAATGGAAAGCAGTTTTTGAAGTTTTAAACAAAAGTTATTCTCTGCATTCATGGGATAAATCACTTTCCATTGCTATCTTAATCTGGCCGATTAGGATGTGATCTTGGAAATCTAATTTCGTGTTCTCTTGGTGAGTCTGTACCGAGAATGAATTCTCTGATTAGAATGTTGCCCTTCGGAGCTCTCGGGTGGTGCGACTGTATCTCTCTTGAGTTTCGTCGTTTGTACTGAACTAGTGTCGGGTATTTTCGATTCATTTACGTAGATCGTGTCCATCAGAGGGCTTTTGAATTTTAGTTTTGTACTTGGTTAACATTAAAAATAGCGTTGGCAAAACTATAACTGATCGATATTTTAAATCATTACTTTGGTAGTTCTGTACACATTTGTTTTATATCAAATTAACATCAGGTGGTAATTAGTTGTGTTCTCATATTATCAAACCTTCGACTCTAGGGGCATGATGGGAAGCATCTACCGGAGGCTGTGTAATAAAGTCTCATTTTAACTTCATGTTAAAGAATCTTTGAAGTTACCATTTGACCTGTTAACTAATTGTGCAAGTTGAAAACGCATAATATTTTAATTAAGTGTTTTTTTTCACATTCCACTGAAAATAATAGTAGAGTTAAAGAATATCATGGAACGGGAACTCTTGAACCCATGGGAAAAGCGAGTGGTGCCTTGTTATTACAGCTAAACTTAAGATCTATCAGGTAGTTGTTTGACAAGTTGCAGACAAAGGGTCAGTGTTGAAGTTGATTCCATACAGAATAATGAGAATGAACAAGTCTATTTTATAATCACAGTATGCAAATAATATGTCAAAGAACATTTCTAACATAAAAATCTAAAACAATAAAATCCACTGGATAAAATGATGATTTAAGTGGATAACTATCTGATTAAATCAAGCTTGCCAAATTGGTACCACAGGCATGTCATATGCCACGTCGTCAAAGTGGTGATTGCCGAATCATCTATAAACGTAGACCAATCAAATCTAGTATTCAGTTTCGAGTATTCCATCGATGAGCCCAAATTCTAGGGCCTGCAGAAAGAAAAAAAAACGTTCTCAGAAACTTGTTTGTTAGTTATATCTTCAAGAAGAGCTTCAAGAATAATGATATCAACTAGAGAAAATCAAATATGAAATTGTTCCATCCAACTTTGGAATAAAAGTGGTGGCAAATTTGACCTGTTCATGAATAAATGGTCAATTTGGTTATAACTTTTATGTTATTTCTAATTTCTAATGGGTAAAATGGGAAAAACTAAAACTTGGCTAAAATAAAAACCGATCATGTGGCTCAAATCCATAAAAGTATAAAACCTCCTAAACATTCTAATATTTGAAGTCGCATTAATTTTGTAATAACACAGTTTGACATGGACGGAAAAGCCCATGTTCGTCAACCTGGTCTGGCCCAGCCTGTACCGAAGTTCCCCATTTTGACCCAATACCCAAACCAACCAGCCCATTTTGCCACCTCTAGGAAGTTCTGTCCTGGAAAAGAGAGAACTTCAAGTTTAGGGCCTAAAAGACAGCTCCTTGACTACTTATCGAATCCAGAAAGTTCTCTAGCACAAAAAAATATACTTTTACTCGATCTTTAAAGGGGAGGATAATGCAGCAACATTATTTTGCAGTTAAGGTTTTGACATTTGAAAATAAATTTATGAAACCAAAGAAAATAAAAGTTGAATCTGTGTCTGGAACATGATCTTTGAATACAACTGAATGGGTACCTCTGATACAGATAGGAAACGATCCCTTTCAGTATATTGTTGTACTTTCTCGAGCGGTTGGCCAGTGAATGCCGCATACATCTTGTCAATTTTCTGCATAATATGTAGAAGGAAGGAAAAAACCCCCAATATGTCCACATGTTAAAAGAAATTAATAATAATTGAATGCTAATTTAAATTGAGTTTTGAACCTCAATGAGAAATATACATATCGAAATCAATGTGATCAACCAATAAACAAGAAAGAATACGATGAATATCTTACATGGCGATTCTGAACAGCTTCATTGACTTGACGCCTTACATCCTCTACATGACCCTATAAAAAGTAAAGCGAAAATAAGATTTGATTCTAGCATCAAAACCATCCAATTGTGATTTTAAATGTGCGACAAACTACTTGTTTTTAGCACCAACACCTAGAACTTTTCTAGAATATATTGTCCATTGTTGCAGGGTGCAATTGTAAAACCCATAACCTTCTGGTTGTGGGTCACACCTCTTATTACCAGGACCCAATCCCCCACCCCTGCAATAAACTACTTAGAATTTCAAAGCTGAGTTTAAGAAAATGAATGCATACACCAAAAGGTGTAATATGTATTGTAAGTACAAAATGAATCGATGTACAAATCATTGATTCCAGAGATATGGCTTGGCCTTCTGAGAATAACCACTAAGTGGGTTAAAAACTTCGGAGGAAGGAGTAATATTTATAGGTTGTTAAGATTCTTTACACAAAATTTGGATACCAGTCATTCAAATTATGATTCAAGCCATGCACTTCAGGTGGAATCCAAACTGCATATTTTGAGAGTTTTCTAAACATTTCTGTTACATTTCTAAAGGTTGTTTTCCCTTATGCTAAACATTCCCGTAAATTCTTATTTTTAGAAATGCTATCACATTATGCAAAATTTTTCACTGAACTTGCTTTTAAAATTTATTTTATTCAGAACAAGAATATTCATTTTGTTAGTTCTAGCACTTTTGTGCCAATATGCCAAAAACAGGTTGGCATAGTCCATATGCTACCTTGGTGGTGATATGTATTATTGTTGTGGCTAAACTATTGGCTTCAACTGTACAAAAATCTGTGAAATATAGAAATTTAGCCATACCCCACATCCACTTTGTGGTTGATGTATCATAATACGTGCATTTGGCATTGCGTATCTCATCCCCTTCTCTCCGCCAGCAAGAAGAAGTGCTCCTTCACTTGCAGCAACTCCAAAACACACTGTACCAACTTTAGGTTTTATCTGATAAGAGGTTAAAACTAAATTTAGAGAGAAAAATAAAATTACATAGAAGTATAATTATATGCTTAGTCTTCTAGTTCATCAACGGTAAAACATTATATCTTCTGTATATTAAAGTATTAGCTAATGAGTGAATGTTTATTTAACTAGTTTCACCAATAGAAAAATGAAAACATAGTATTCAATCTTACCCAAGACATGCAATCATAGATTGCCAACACAGAGTAAGTGCTCCCGCCAGGACAGTTCACATAAACCTAGGTATTAACACAAAGACAGTTCACATATGTTAATAATACTTTTACAGATTGAAAATGCACAAGAAATAGGTATATGGGTGAGAAAAATAAAATCACACCAGAATATCTGCGTTCTCGTCTATTGTGGCCAATGTAACAAGTTGTGATATAACCCGCTGAGCAACCTGTGAGTTGATTGGCTGGCCAACAAAAATAATACGATTCCTAAATAGTACAGTAGAAAGATCCAAAGGTCCACCTGGAGTCATGATGGCTGGCATTATAGGTGGAGGAGCCCCTCTTCTTGCTACTATGGGACTGTAACTGCTCAATAAAAATCAAAATAAAACAAACAATGGATAGAATCCGGAACTTTAGAGCAATTATTCACATTATGATAGGAACTCTAGGGTCTCCAAGATATCTGAACAGAAATAAGAATGTAAGGTGCAAGCAATTGAGAAACACGGTAGCAAGGATAAGGCACAAAGAACAAAAACATTGAATCAGCTCCAGAAACTGTCATTAGTTCATCAAAATTGCTACCACCAAACACTCCCAAAGACGAAACCACCATAAAATTACAACTTTTCCTTGCATCATTCTAAAAGGCCAACTGCTTTTATTGTATGTGAAAACCACAAATAAATTACCATGAGGACAACAGATGCAGACTTCAGACATGGAAGTTGAAAACAAAGGCTGTTGCTTCTTTATCTTTTTTAATTCACCAGCTAGATAATTATACAATTTTCAACAAAATAGAACAGACCTTTTTTGTGTTTTTCTGCCTTTCTGGCAAGATTATGTTCCTATGAGTGGTTTTCTACAGAGAAACTGATAGTATAGTCTAAACAAGGAGGAAAGGATGTATATGGTTGTAGGAGAATGGTGAGTGTATTTTTGTACAAATTAACAAAGTTGTATAGCTTCGTATTACTTGTCATCATATCTATGATCAGGTGATTTCCTTAAGAAACTGTTCGACTAGCTACATAGGCCTCAAAAACCATCATGGTCACTGATAAATTCTTTCACGATGGCTACACAACATTGCAATTCACTTGCATATAACCACTTTAGAGTTTATACTCATTGATCTACCATTTCCTTTCTAGTAAACGAGCTTCTTGTTCAATTATGGAGTCTAACGGTTGCTTGAAGGGCTTGATTGTCGCTAGGACGGTGGGAGTCCGAGGGCACATGACACAATTTAGAATTACAGACTTGGCCGTTGTTTTTAACTCAGATGTGTGATCTTAGGGAACAAGAAATAAACCCTATTTTAACTATTATACAAACCCAAAAAAGCTACGTAACTGTAAAGAATGTACCAAAATCGAAATTAATAAGAATTCTCTAGTTTGGCTGTGGGCATAACTCGATCACAAAGATCGAGTAAACCACGTTATGTTCTTTTGTTCTTTACTATTCTTGCACGTATTCATCTTGTAATTGTTCGTGGGTTTGTTTTTTCAGGTCAGATTATCCAACACTTGTTTTTCCTTTCATGCTTACCTTTTTTAACATGATCATTATCAAATAACAAGTGAAATTATTAAGCATACTGGTTACGTAATAGCTACAGATTGAGGGAGTACAGACACTAAACCTTGAATTATGAGGAGTGTGTAAGTTAATTTCTTCAGGTGTTATCTGCAAATTTTGAGCTTTACTTGATAACCCTGTTCACAAAAGATACACTTGAAGTTAAAAGCAGAAAATATGGACTTTTAACTTACCATGTTAACGTAGCATAATATAAAAACTCAGAACACAAAGGCAAGAAGAATGAAGGAAGAGGAACTAATCTCTCCCTTCCAAAATAACTTAGGGCTGCACTTTGTTGGATGTCTACTTCTCAGCACTTCAAAATTCTTACCACTTTTTACAAATTCACCACCACAAATTTCTATTTGTGTTGTTAGTTATGATTGTTTATCCTGTTTATCAAGTACTTCCTAAATCTATTAACACTTCCTAGGGCATTTTAAGTTGAAAACAAATTATCATGCTATAGAAGTAAGCACAAGCAGGAATAATTGCAAAACTAAATCCTGTTAATTAAAAAAGCCTACAGCTACTTAAAACGCAAATTAAACACCTCTATAGCTTCAAAATTAACTTATATTTACAATAATCCTACACAACACCTTTAGCAAGCAATAACCCTACAGTTCCAAACATACCGATTTTAGGTAAATCACCGTATGGACTCGGCAACGCGCAAACTATCGATTTCAACTTCGAGCTTCTGCTGAAAAACAAATAAAATCAAAATTTATATCCGAATGATCGATCATACGAGAGATATGAGAATAGAATTACGGATGTCGAATTGCAATTGAACAATCAAGTATCGTACCGTTGAGAAGAGAGTGAGATAGAAGACTCCTTGTGACGAGAAACGTTGGAGAAGGTGAAGGACGTTGATATGGCGGACGCTGCCATTGTTTCGATGGTTGCTTGCGGTTGTAGACGACGGAGATAGAGGATAGGGAACCCGAACCCGTGGTGATGTTTTTCAAGCGAACTTGTTGATCTGAGGATCCGACCCGGTAACTTCTGATTAGTAGTAGTTGGATATCTAGATACTTTTTTTGGTGTTACCGGACGAGCATAATACGGACCGACCCAAAATTAATATCGGACCTATCCAACCCATTTTCAATGGAAATCGGGTTTTGGGCCGGACCCGAAACCGGGTTCGGTCCAGTCGGGTTTTTTTGTACTAGGGTATTGGTGAACCCGGGTCGGGTTCACTTGCGGGAAAACTCTACCCGCCATACCCGGGTAGGGTCGGGTTGGATCCGGGTCCAATATCGGGTTTAGTTTATTTTTTCTAATTTTCTTTTCTTTTTTTTTTTTGTGTCCAATGCCGGGTGTATTGTTCGACTATTGAGGTCCCTTTTAAATAAAGTGAAACGATTTTACTATTGGCTCTGCACGAAGACGTATTTGCTTAGAATGTGCTTGAACGCTTGAATTTGTTTGCTACTCCTATTATATTCATTAGGAAAACCATAGTTACCAAAGAGAGGTCTAAGAACGGGTGTAAGCACCGCTGACGTACACACAGGTTGGGAGCTATGATAGCCCCCACAACACAGGTTGTGAGAGCTGTGATAACTCCCCGAAAACGAAGCCATCTTATGATAATATGTACAGCTCCCACACAGATTGGGAGCTGTGATAGTCCCGCAACACAAGTTGTGAGAGCTGTAACGAAACCATCTTATGATAATATTATGATAATATGTACAGCTCCCACACAGATTGGGAGCTGTGATAGTCCCGCAACACAAGTTGTGAGAGCTGTAACGAAACCATCTTATGATAATATTATGATAATATGTACAGCTCCCACACAGATTGGGAGCTGTGATAGTCCCGCAACACAAGTTGTGAGAGCTGTAACGAAACCATCTTATGATAATATTATGATAATATGTACAGCTCCCACACAGATTGGGAGCTGTGATAGTCCCGCAACACAAGTTGTGAGAGCTGTAACGAAACCATCTTATGATAATATTATGATAATATGTACAGCTCCCACACAGATTGGGAGCTGTGATAGTCCCGCAACACAAGTTGTGAGAGCTGTAACGAAACCATCTTATGATAATATTATGATAATATGTACAGTACATCTATGAAGATTCTTACCGACAAGGATGGTCTCAAGGCATTCTAACAGTTCACTACATTGTTTACAGCTCAAAGTAGGGTTCAAAAGGACGAAGAAAAAGACTACCAGATCACCAAAAACACTACAAACCAGAAGAAACTACTTTAAAACACTATTATCAAGATCCGAATCCAACTATGCTGATTTCAATACCAGTAATTCCTATATTTTTAACATTTTTAACAACAGGCACATGTTCTAGTGATTACTTGATAACATCAAATGATTAATTGTTAAAGTGGTTACGAGACAAAAATCCCATTTCGGTCTAGTCTATAAGACCTTAAGCTTGTTTACGCGACCCCTCATGAAAGGAGGTTTGACATCCTGCAACCACAAGACACCCAACCACCTAACCAAGTTTGGATGCATAACTGAATCACTTGGCTGCAGCCCAATATACGAAACAATGTATCAATATCATTGGCTATCAACATCACAACTTGAAGGAATAGACTGCAGTAATATCAAGGTTAAACACACAGGGTAGGCTCCACAAAACAACTTCAAACCAAATTTACAATCCAACATCCACGCAAATGAAGTCATGAAAATGCAGCAAATGTGTTTGTAGTAGTACAGATGCAGAGTTTGTAAAGAATGGAAATTGATTCTAGCAGTCACATCCAGATGCCCGCTGTTGGCTGGTGCTTCCTACATCAATGGTATCTGGCAAGTATCTGCAAGTACCACAGAAACAAAACCGGGCATTATGTTAGTGTTGAATGCTCCAATCATAATGCATATTTGCAACTCAAATCTAAAAACAAAAAATTGCTAGAAGTGACCCTGTTTTTGTTCCACAAGAAGTCTTGTTCGTCAAATATACTTGTTCGTGGTCCAGTAAATCGCTAAGTAATGTTTTCAGAAACGACAGCCAAACCTAATAGTTTGGGTGGGCCAGCCAGACCAATTCTTTATTTTATTTTATTTTTCAAAATTGTCGGTTCGTTTAAAATTATTAAAATGATAAAGTGATTAATAAATATAATACGTATACATTTCTAATATTCCAAATTATAAAATTATCAAATAAATAAAAAAGGTTAAAGGGCTGGTTCGGTTACAATGCTAGTTCCAAACTGTTAGTCGACCATTAGAACCGATAGCAGTTTCATCAGTTTATGTATGAACACCCCTAGTTTTTATTTTTGAGGTGAAAAAAATCAAACTAGGTATCTTTTTAACATGGAGGGGGCTTCTGTGATATGTGTGTGCATGTGTGACCTTGGATAACCACACACACAAACTCACGCATGCACAAATGCATACAGAAAGAGAAAGTGGCGGATTTGCAACTTACATTTCTTCCTCTTCTCCACTCTTCAAGGCATTCTTAGCTATGACTTGAAAAGCTTCTTCAACATTGATCCCCTCCTTTGCAGATGTTTCAAAATATGGAATGTCCCCTTTTGAGGCACACCAAGCCCTAGCCTTTTTCTCAGAAACCTGCGTCATAATGATAACCAATAAATTCAAAACATGCACACAACTGATAAAAATCCCATTTTTTACTTCAAATCACAGTGAATAACACCTACCACCCTACTGTTGCCGCCATCAACATCAACTTTGTTACCCAAAACAACAAATGGGAAATTTTCAGGATCCGAAGGACTAGCCTGCAACAAGTTTTCAAGCAACCACTTTATGAAACAATTTCGTCTTACACATGTGCATTTGAATTTGATTTGCAAAATTTTATGTTAGCATACCTGAATAAGGAACTCTTCCCTCCAATTGTTGAGATTATCAAACGACTTTTGCACATTCACATCATACACAAGAACACAGCAATCTGCACCACGGTAAAAAGCAACTCCAAGGCTCTGGAATCTTTCTTGTCCAGCTGTATCCCATATCTGCAAAAACACAAGTTTGATTACATTTTTAGGTCGGAACCAATTCAAACATAAAATCAACAGATTATGCATAAGAGCAGTATCAATGTACAAATAAGACACATTTACAGATAGAATCAGACTGAGTTGTTTTTTTTACTTAAGTGCTGCTATGGAAATTTCAAGCTGTGTAGGCAAAGGAACACGCTAGGTGCCGAGTCCTTTGTGCCTTGCGCCTAGAAGCTCACCCTCGGCGCCTTGAGTGCACATTGAGCCTTTGACGACCTAAATGTCAAGGGATATTGAGCAGACATTTTTGTGTGTGTGTGTTTTCTTCATTAGAAAAACAAATACAACATTTTAAATAACAAAAATTTCAAAAATAGTCTTTTTTTTTTTATTAATTCATTTGTTAAGAAAAAGAATCTGTTTATGCAATATGTGAGAAATGATAGTACATTAGTGACATCAGTGCATACTCCACTCACTAATAAAGTCTGACATGATCAGATATGATGTGTGGACAATATCTGTCTATTATACTGAAAAGTAAATTCTTGTGATTACACTAAATCTCTATGCTTGCA
>BJCM01069796.1:0-25692 GCA_018326385.1 Flaveria bidentis
TCTCCTAAAAAGGAGTACAACTAACCCACTACTAACGTAAACAAACATGTACGAAAAGATAGAAGAGACTTGGTCCATGTTCTCCTTAAGAATAGCTCCTGCATGAGAAAAGAGTGATGGATCCATGCAAACAGGAACATTTAGCTCTTAATTATCCGTTGGGTAATTTGAATTACCTTCAACACCCTCCCATAATTCAAATTTCCGTACTCCCATCTTTTCGCGAAAATAATGAAACATCTCACCACCTAATGGCTTGGTTAAAATGTCTGCAACTTGCTCTTGACCAATGCATGACTCAAGGCTGATTTCTCCTGAAGTGACCAGTTGCTTGAGGTAATGATACTTGATGTCAATGTGTTTACTTCTACTATGAAGAGCAGCATTCCTTGACAGAAACACTGCTGAAATGTTATCACATAAGATCTCAGTGGGTTTGCATTGACTATGACCAAGTTCTTTCAGTAGCTGCCTCATCCACACCCCCTGGCATGCTGCTATGTTGGCAGCCACATATTCTGCTTCAGTAGATGATAGAGCAACAATGGGTTGTTTCTTTGAGCACCATGCAACAGCACCGCTCCCAATTGAGAACACATACCCTGACACACTCCTTCTGTCATCTATGGATGAGGCCCAATCACTATCAGTGTATCCCTTTAGGCAAACTTCTGCTCCATACTTATAAGAAATCCCATAATCAGTAGTGGTTGAGATGTACCTTAGGATTCTTTTTGCAGCACCAAAATGAAGGCTGGTTGGTTTGTGCATGAATCGAGCAACAAGACCAACAGTGAAGGCAAGATCGGGCCTAGTGTTTGTGAGATACAACAGACCACCAACCAAGCTTCGAAATATTTTCTCATCAACCTCTTCTCCCTTGTCATCATTATGCAACTTTATACCAGAGTTCATTGGAGTGTGAGTTCCTTTGCAGCCTTCCATTCCAAATTTCTTAATGAGATCCTCAGCATACTTCTTTTGAGACACAAATACTCCTTTCTTTGACTGCTTAATTTCGAGACCCAAAAAATATGTTAGCAACCCAAGATCCGTCATGTCAAATTCACTGATCATCTTGGACTTGAACTCAGTCATTAGGTCATCAGAAGAACTAGTGTAAATAATATCATCAACATAAATGCAGATGATAATGACATGATTTCCACTAGCCTTTTTGACATAGACTGTTGGTTCTGAGTCAAGTCGTGTATACTTGTGAGATGTCAGGTACGAGTGAATTCGATCATACCAGGCCCTTGGAGCCTGTTTGAGTCCATATAATGCTTTGTGGAGCCTCCACACCTTGTCTTCTTGACCTTTAACAGCAAACCCGGGTGGCTGCTGAACATACACCTCTTCCTGAAGGGCCCCATTTAGAAATGCAGTCTTTACATCAAACTGACATAGCTTCCATCCTTGTTCGGCTGCAATAGATAGCACAACTCGAATTGTTTCAAAGCGTGCTACGGGTGAGAAAGTTTCCTCATAGTCGATACCATACTCCTGAGCATAGCCCTTTGCTACTAATCTAGCTTTGTGTTTCTGCACTCTCCCCTTCTCATCGACCTTTACTTTAAACAACCACTTTAAACCAATGGCCTTTTTGTTGTAAGGTAAATCAACCAGGGACCATGTCTTATGATGTTTAAGTGCTTCAAGTTCTGACATCATTGCTTCCTTCCATTCTTTTTGAACAATTGCCTCATTAAAGCTGGTGGGCTCCATACTCGAGAGGGCCATGTGACAACCCATTGAGCTTTCTTCATCAGTTGTGACAGCACCCGTATGGTAGTCTGCAAGCCAAGATGGAGGTCTTCTAATGCGTGGATGGGCTGCTGTAGGAGTGTTTTGTGTGGTCCCATCATTTACTGTACTTGACTCCCCAACTTGATGCATACTTGTACTACTATCACCAATTTGACTTGTACCTTCATGTGTGTGTATTTGACTTTGTGGAGAGGATGGCCCATCATCTTGAGGATCAGTTTCAATAGAATCTGCACTTTCAATTAGCTCTAAAGGGAGGACAAACTTATCTTCAACCTTTCCAGACCATTTAGCATGCTCATCAAAGTTTACATTTCTGCTAATTATCACACTTCTAGTAATTGGATCATAAAGTTTGTAAGCTTTAGAGTTTAATGAATACCCAATAAAAATACACTTACAAACTTTATTGTCCAATTTTCTTCTTTGTTGCTTTGGAATAAGTGAATAAGCCACACATCCAAAGACTTTCAAATGATGTACTGAGGGAGTTCTATTGTACCATACCTGGTAGGGAGTAGTACTGCTAACAGCTTTAGTAGGTGACATATTTCTGAGGTAGACTGCTGTAGCAACTGCATCACCCCAGAATTTTTTTGCTTAGGTTCTTCTCATGCAGCATACTCATGGCCATTTCAACAATGGTTCGGTTCTTTCTTTCTGAGACACCATTTTGTTCTGGAGTGTATGGTGCTGTCATGTCTCTTCTAATCCCTTCCTGTTCACAAAAAGAGGTGAATTCTTTGGAGCAGAATTCTCCACCACGATCTGTACGCAGAGTTTTCACCTTCAACCCAGTTTCTTTTTCAACCCTTGCCTTGAATATCTTGAACTTGTTGAATGCCTCTGATTTTTCTTTTAAAAAATACACCCATGACATTCTGCTTTTGTCATCAGTGAACAGAAGGAAAAACTCGCTACCACCGATTGACTGAGTGGGCATAGGACCACACACATCAGCATGAATAAGGTCCAAGATGGAAGTTGTTTGAGTAGAGTGTGATGGAAAGGGAAATTTGCTCATCTTCCCTTGAATACAACCTTCGCATGTATTCCACTCTTTGATCTTTGGTAGCCCATGAACCAGTCTATTAGTGCTAAGAGTATGCATGCTGCGCCCATTTAAGTGACCGAATCTTAGGTGCCATAGATATGACTCATCTTCAATCACAGCAAAAGCAACATCATTAGCATTAGATATATCTAAAGGGAAAGTGTTGTTACCAGCCAGGGGAACCGTGCACACTATCTCTTGGGTCTTCTTGTTTGTGATCTCACATACACCATTGTCAAACACTAGTCTTTGTCCTCCTCTCATCAATTGCCCCACACTTAGCAGGTTATAGCCAAGTTCAGGAGCATATTGGACATTATGGATGGTTTTGAACTTTCCTCCCACTACTTCAAGCTTCACATCTCCTTCTCCTTTGATGTCAATCTTCTTACCATTACCCATTCTGACAGCAATGGTTTTTGAGTTATCCACACTCCTGAATAGTGCATACTGACTTGTCATGTGATTTGAACAGCCACTGTCTAAGAACCAAATGCTCTTATTCTTGCTTTTACCTCCTTGATCTGCAGTCATGAGGGTCATATTTCCATCAGCAAGTTGTCCTCTCTTCACATCTTCTTGCTTTGTCCCCTTCTTTTCATCATTCATCTTGTTGGTTATGTGGTATGGGCAACCACTGTCGAAGAACCACTCTCCATTCTTTGTTACCTTTTCAAAATCATCATCTTCTTTCATCATAAAGAGCCTTGACTCTTCCTCTTCATTTTCTTCAGTTACTGCAGGATTAGCTTGGGGCTCTCCCCAACAGTCTCGGCTTAGGTGCCCAAGTTTTCCACAATTGTAACATTGGAAACTGGGTCTGCCTCTGCCAACACCACCTATCCTGCCACGTCCACGTCCTCTGCCACGTGGTGAACCACCTCTTCCTTTTGCCTGAATCATGAGATTGGTTTCTTCTTGCTTGGCCTGCAGAGCCTGCTCTTCAACAGCAGGACTACTTCGGTTCATCCTTGCTTCATGGGACTGTAAAGATCCCATTAGTTGATCAAAGGACAACTTGGTAAGGTCCTTTGATTCTTCAATAGCAGCAACAACATGATCCCACCTTGAAGGCAAGCTTCTCAGAACTTTCTCAACAACAATTTGATCAGTAACAGCCTCCCCATATGACTTCTTCTGATTTACGATCTTCATGACTTTTGACAAGAACTCACCCACGTTTTCACCGTCCTTCATATGAATATTCTCAAACTCACGCCTGAGTCCCTGTAAACGAACCATCTGAACCTTTGTGTCTCCTTCATACTCATTTTGCAGAAGTGTCCAGGCTTGACGAGAGGTGGTTGCAGCAGCAATGCGAGAAAAAATTTCATCATGAACCGCAGCTTGAATGAGAGAGAGAGCACGAGCATCTTTCTTCTTGTTCTCTCTCATTCTAGCTCGATCAGTATCTGTCTCGTTAAACCCTGTTGCAACAAAGTCCCACAGATCTTGGGACTGAAGGATGGTTCTCATTCTTATCTTCCAGAATTCATACCCCTCACCTTTGAACATAGGAATAGGGGTTGAAGGTGTGCCAGACAGAAGTGAAGCAGCCATTGCGTGTGAGTAATTTAGGCTAGAAGAAGAAGTACCAGGAGCAACCCGCTCTGATACCAGACTGATAGAACAAATGTGATTGCAGAAAAGCCTTTTCGGATAATTTTATTAAGCAAAATGACCGGCTTTAAATAGCCAACGTACAACTGAAATGGAAATAACAGAAAGCATGAAAATCTCCTAAAAAGGAGTACAACTAACCCACTACTAACGTAAACAAACATGTACGAAAAGATAGAAGAGACTTGGTCCATGTTCTCCTTAAGAATAGCTCCTGCATGAGAAAAGAGTGATGGATCCATGCAAACAGGAACATTTAGCTCTTAATTATCCGTTGGGTAATTTGAATTACCTTCAACAGACACGCGGTTCCGAGGAAGTCAAAACAAATAAGTAGGCTCGATGCCCATTTTCTTATAAGAGTTTTATCTGGTGGAGTGTTGAAATATTTATCAAAAAATTAAAAAACATAGAAGAATATCTTGCATATAATCATACCAATGTGATAAAAAAAGCTATTTGTGATTTTAATACTTTAAGAACATTAAAGACGAGACTGATATGAATCACAATTGGTATGAAATTTTCTACTGATGTTTCTTGTATAAATAATATCTTGCATTGACTTTAGTGTATTACATACTTATAATCGCGAATGGTTTATAATTGATACACTAAAAGTACAAACATTTTCTTTGTTGTTTTTTGTATAAATCTTTTTTATGGTGTTATCTCTATCTATAATAAAATTATATAAAAGAAAAGGTTTTTTTACACATGTTCTTCTTTTAACTTATTTTTTTGTCACATGTCTTTCTTATACACCTCTTCATATAATTTTCACTCTAAAAGGGTATTGTTGTAATTTAAATACTCAAACTAATTTTACACTCTTATTAAAATTAATTTTATTAATTACTACATGTCTCTCTCTTATTTATTTTTTTTTAAATCAAGCTATCTTTTTAAATTAGATATTATTAAGGAAATTAAAAATTACATCTTTTTACTTAAATAGAAAAAATAAAAAATAAAACTTTTATATAATATAAATCTTTCTAAAACACTAAGTCTTTTGAAACAAAATATATTAAAATGGTTACTTTTAAAATAATTATAAAATGTGAATTTTTTAAAAACAGTCTTGTTAAAACAACCATAATAATTACAAACCAAAGTTTTTTAATAACAAGAAATTTATATATAAGATTACTCATTTCTTTGTATTATTAATAATAATATTAAATACCAATAAGATTAGTCATACCATTTTTAAATTAAATAATTATATAATTTAATACATTAAGAACTTATTTTTTATGTAAAACACACTTTTTATTATGAAAGTTTTATAAAATACAGAATACAACGAACTTTTTTATAAAAAACATTTTTCTTAAAACAAAATAGTTAAAAACCATAGTTTTTTAATAAAACAAAAGTTTAATAAAAATAAAGTATTGTTTATTTACTTAAAGTAACTACTTATACGTAATCATAATTATAATTTATCTTCAAGTATGGTTTTCCAATTCATAAATTAAAGATTTTTAAATAATAGGGTCATGGCCATGGCGTTGAGCAGAAAGCCGATGATTTCAACGAGGCCCTTTTTTAATACTAATTATTTAGTATTTTATTTATTCAACACGTGTAATACATGAGATATTAACCTAGTTTATTTATACACAAAAAGTATAAACACTCTCCTTGTTAGCTTGTGATCAAATTGTATAGAAATATACTCTAGTTGATAATCAACTACTCTAGGCTTTTCACAAGTCTAACCATTAAGCCTTAACCATTAAGTGATTGGTTTGATATTTGTTTTTTAGGATCTTGTGCAACATAAAACTGATTATTTATTAGTATTGATAAGTAGGAGCATTCATAACGGGTTCATGAGGACAACATGAAATGGTATTCTGTTTTATGGTTGTATTATGCTTGCTTGAGGTGTCCTAGCTCAATATCATTGATCATTTTGATTCATATAGCATGATACTAATACAAATGTGGGAAAAAAAACCATGGACATTTTATTAACAGATAATCGGGGAAAAACAGTCATGCTAGAAGCTCGTTATAGAATGATCAAGATACATCGTATCATGTTTTCTCAAATGTCCTTAACTGTCTTATCTGAACGGAAAACTCAGATTTTTGTGTTTAATAATGGCCACGCGTTGATGAAAACTTGCTCATGGCTTGAAAGGAGCGAAAGCAACCACAGAATTATGCCCACCAAACCCGAATGAGTTAGAAATAGCTGCAGTATGACAAGAAACAAACAATATTAAGTCTGAGCCACTGTATAAATTGATCAAGCATATGACACGTACCAACATTGACTTCATGTTGTTTCTTCACATTTGGGACAGTATCGATGTCCACTTCAGGCTCCAAGTTCTGCATAACAAAGAAAACTATCAGAACCTGATCGCGTATGAAACAACTCAAAATATGGTTAAACGGGTTCGGGTCTTAGTACATCTTGGTTAATCGTGGGGTGTAGCCAACCAGTATTAATAGCTTTTATGCACGCAATGGCTTCCAATCCACCAGCAGCTCCAAGACCATGACCAATCATTGACTAAAACAAAAAAATATATATTTCATGATAAGGGTCGACTTCATTAGATGATTTAAAGAACTGTTTCGCCAAAACATGTGGTTATCGAAGCGAGCTTTAGTGTAATAATGTTCTTGCCTTGGTCCCATTCATCTTTATCCCAGATGTATCCTTAAAGATTTTCTTAATGGCATTAACTTCTGCTAAATCACCAGCCAGGGTTGATGTTGCATGACAATTCACATAGTTCACCTACAAGCAAGTGCACGTGTGAGAAACCGAGGACAGACTAATTTCATGTTATGTGTCACGAGTTGTAGATTATGGTCTCAAGATTGTACCTCTTCGGGTGAAACACCCGAGTCTTCTAAACACTTTGTTATGCAAGTTGAAACCCCGAGCCCATCTTTACGAGGATCCGTCATATGATGTGCATCGCACGTTATACCGCCACCTAAATACTCCGCGATTATATTTGCCCCACGTTTCATTGCATGCTCCAAGCTTTCCATTATCTGAAAAAGTTTGATATGTTATTGTTTGTTTGATTTTCAAGAGTTAAATACAAGTTCCAATCCCATGTTCACGAAGTAGGGACTCGTGTTTGATCATGGGCTTGGAACCGAACAATTTGGACTTAATAGTTGGGCGAGATATTGGGCCAAAGTAAGCTCATATGAGGCCCAAATCAATATAATAGATCTTGTAACTCGACTAACATGTTTCTTTGCATCTATTTTTCTTACGTCGAAGATTTGACTTATTATCAACAAAATATAACCAAAATAGACGTATTTTTGTTTGGTTTAAAAGATGACAGTTGAAGTAAACTTACCAAAACGCCCGACCCTTCACCAATAACAAAACCGTCACGATCTTGGTCCCAAGGTCTAGAAGCCCTATGAGGCTCATCATTTCGTTGAGAGAGAGCTCTACAAGCAATGAACCCACCAACCCCAGTTGCATTGACCGCGGCTTCGGTCCCACCAGCTACCATAATATCAGCATCACCTCTTCTAATGTGATTTGCAGCTTGAAAAAAGCAATAGTTTGCAGTTGCACACGCGGTTGAAATTGAGTAATTAGGGCCCATTAGGCCTGTATCTATAGCCAACAATGCTGATCCCATGTTGGTAATGGAGTAAGGAATGAAAAATGGAGTGATTTTCTTGTATCCCTTTTGAATAAGTGCTTCTACTCCGGTGCTAAAAGCTGTTAAGCCTCCCATACCTGACCCAACTACAACTCCAATTCGGCTTCTATCCATCTATTATTATAAATAATCAAAACATTAGATTTAGGTAAAGGTAATAATTTCAATTCATTTACTCAAAAAAGGATTAACTTGGATTAGCTTCCATCTCCATAGGATAAAATGAATAAAAAGCTTAAAATTTCTACTTAAACTATATAAATTTAGTTAGGGTAACTTTGTTAAATAGTAACCAACTTTTAGAAATGTTTTAATTAGGTAACTTAAGTTTTAAAAGTGTTTCAATTAAATCACTCAGTTTTTATATTTTATATAAATTAAAAGTCTTAACATGTTTTTAGCATGTTATACTTTTGGTCTCAATTAGAATTTTTTTTTTTTCTATCTTTTGATGCTGATATAAAACGTTAACATAAATTTTAAATATTTTTTTTTATTTTTTCATAGATAACATGTTTTTCTTATTTTTTAATATAATTTTATATATTGAAAATTCTGACCCCTAAGTCTTCTCCACCGTCACTTTTTTGACATAAGAAAATCAATTTATGACTCGATTTGATCGTTTGATAGTTCAATTTAAGAAAAATATACACGAGTGACTAAATTATAACACTTTTAAAACTTGTTTACTATTTTCTGAAATTTTCTAATTGTTATTTGATTGCAAGCACTTTTGGGCCAACTTACCCTAACTCAGTTTAGCGGGCACTAATGAATAAAGGTCATCCTTTTAACCATTGAGTCATTGACCCAGATCCTATCTTAACCCATTTTAGTTGGGTTATTAAACAATATAAATTGGGTTACTGAACTGTAAGTGCTTTTGGGCCAACTTGACCCAACCCGTTTCAGCCAGCACTAAAGAATAATGATCACCCTTTTGACCCAATTCCTATTTATCAAATTACTACTTTTCAACTTCAATGGGCATAGAAAAGTTAGCTTATTAGACTATATAATTTTGCTTATGGTATAAGAGCTTTTGGGCCAACCTAACCCGACCCATTTCAGCTGGCACCAAAGAATAAATAACACCCTTTTGACCCAACAACCAAAACCCATTTAGCCCGTTATCCAACTTCCAACTCTAATGGGCACAAAAAGATTTAGTTTGTTTTACAATCGGTTAAAAAAACTCACAGTTTCAAGAACACTTTGGCTAAGACTAGCATCCTCAAGGGCTTTTTTCCCAGCAACCAAACAGTACCTCCAACAGTCATCAAGACGACGATCATTCTTACCATCAATGTATCCGGCAGACGAAAAATCACGAATCTGACCGGCAAAACGAACTGTAAAAGTGGATGCATCAAATCTGTCAATCAGAGTGATCCCACTCTGACCTTCAAGAAGTTTATCATAGAATGTGTTCACATCATTGCCAAAAACAGAAACAACCCCCATTCCTGTGATCACAACTCTTTTCTTCGGGTCTGTTTCTCGTTTTGGAGCCGAAACAGTTCCTGCAGCCATCGCCTTGATTGCTCTATACTTTGAGCCTGCAAATTAGCAACATTAGCTTTCTTTTGTAAAAGACTCCTAATTTACTTCTATTAACCACATATATCTGCATGGTGCAGTGAGAATGTCACAATTAGCCTTCAATACATTATAACTGAATGATCATATTTATAATATGATCAAAATGAGCGACCTTTTATCACATAGACTATGATTGTACCTGAAGCAGAAGTGGATCGAATAGGAATGAACCCAGATGGTGGTTGCACCATCTGGTGAGACTCAATGGCTCTTAGGCCATTGAATTGAAGCATAGAACTACCATTGTTGGTTGATTCTTTTCTTCTCAAGATCAAACCTGAAGAACAAGTGGTAGCAATGCTTGCCATTGTCCCAATTCGTCTTTATCAAGCTTTTTGCCCTCTGTAAATCTATGGTGATGATCGGTGGATAGATATAGAGATTTATGGGGGTGTATAGCTGAAGAAAACAAAGACATCGGGTTTCAAGTGAGAAGAAAACGAAGTTAACAAGTGTTGTGGAATGTCCGCCCACCAACTGTTTGATGAATGTTGTGAGTGACAACAAAACACGATGATTTTGAAAGAAGATGTTTAGGGATTCGTGGAGTTGATCTTGTTATTGACATTTTGGTAAAGATTAATAAAAGGATATTCTAAACACAACAATGACATGTGATACACACACAAAGTCACAAATGACAAATTGTTGGTGTACAACACAAAGTCACAAATGGCAAATTTGATGGTGTAGCAGAAATCTAAGAGTTAAATATCCGTTTAACATGAATATACGTCGATTCTACAGATCTATACTCCTGTTTAACTGGAAAGCTGAAACCTAAACAACCATGAGTTTAGAGTTAAAACGACTGATGTGATGGGTGTGATGGGTGTGAAGGGTGTGTATTTAGTGAACAAAAATAGTATGAAATGTTTCTTGCTTTGGTTTGTTAGTTAAAAAAATGAGAGTTTCCTTCATATCAAATGATATAATATAATCATTTATGCTACTAAAAACGTAATTACAGAAGGGATGACAAGCATATATAGTTTAAGTTTGAGAATCATTGCCATCGGTACGAAGAGTAGATATGGTGTTGCTATTTCCCTCCTGCCTGATGACTCCTTTCTCATCTACTGTCACCTAATTTTTCTAAAGAAAACTAAAGATAATGTGTTTGGTAAATTTGAATTTAAATTTGATTACAAATATAGATGATATGTACACTATTAAAATCACTATATACTTTTAGTTATCTTAACATGAAGGGCTCAGGCGTGCTAACACCCATCACACTACATCTGGACATGTGAAAAAACCGATTCGGCTAAAAAAATGGAACCAGTTTCAAAGAAAAACCGGTTTGACCCAAACTGACCCGAACCGCTGGGTTGGTCACCCCACCCTCAAAACTGCTTTATAAACCGGTTTAGTTAAATACCGGTTAAACCAGTCGTAAAACCGGTTTATTAAAAAACCAGTTTCAAACCGGTTTAACAGGTTTGAGTATCCGGTGAGCCAAACTGGTTTAAAAAAAGCGGTTTGACCCCATGACAAGAAAAAAAACGATTCGGTTTTGAACCCAGACCGGTTTGGGTAAAAAAAAAACAGTTTGTACACCATAACTACACCATAAATCAACCAATCAAATTTTGTCATGTCATATTAAATTACATACTTAAATTTGACGGCGGCAGTGTTGCCACACCCCAATGGTTTGTTAACGATCGTTTTTATTTGGTTGAGCCATGGCGAGTACTCACCAGAAGAAAACACCATGCGGCGGTGATAAGAGGCGGCGCTAAGGCCCGTTGTGCCTCACAGTGTGGGTGCCCCTCCCACCCTTAGTGTAATTGATTACTAAAGTGTATCATGCTATACCTTACATAAATTAACAGAGTATGAAGTACACATTTATTTGAATTGTTATGATTTTCGGTAATTAGAAATCTCGTTGGTTCTTAATTAGAGCATTTGCTCCTAAGCAATGTGGTTTTCAATGGGATAGCGTCTTTAGGAGCACAATCTAATAGGCCAATAGGCAAAGCCTCTAGCTAGGGTCAGATTTTTTTTATTTTGAAATATACTTTCAATAAAAATTCATTAGATTTTTTAATGATTTTTTATTTTTTTGAAAATCATATGAAAAGTCGGATTAAAATATTAGCTCTACTTTTGGGGTAATTTGAATTTCAACAAAACCTGTCTAAAGCAGTTTTTAGCAGTGTTTTCGCGACCGGCCGACTGGTCGGATCGGTCCGGTGGTCGGTCCGGTCGTTATGAATCGGTTTTGAACGGTCGAACCTGCCGGTTCTTCCTGAACCGCTGATCGGACCGGGAAACCGGACCGGTTTTTGATTTTTTCTGTTTTAATGGGTAAAAACGGAGTGTTAAACCATAAATTAGTATGTTAAATATACAAATATAGTTAAGTTTTATATATAACTATAAAAAATATATATAAATCATATATAAATTACTTATATTTAACTACATATATAAATACAATTAAAATATAGTTAAATCCGGTCCAACCGGTCCGACCACCAAACCAGTAAAGCGTCTAATTCAACGTCAGTTTCGGTTCTGAAAACATTAGTTTTTAGTTTCTAGCCCCCTAACTTTTGAATACATTATCTTTTTTCTGGACTTCACAACTGATTCACACGATTGTCAATAATTTAATACTTTGTTCTTAAAGATTAAGTGTAATTATAATATTTAGATAAGTAAATATTTACTAATTAATTTAGACGTTATTTTATAACAAGAGAAATCTAGAAAACGAATGATAGCTCATATAATTGTCTCACGTACCATAATAATTTATTTATTTATTACTAGGTTAGTATCTCATGTATCACAGGGGTTGACTAAATAAAATATTAAATAGTTAGTGATGAAAAATTTTAATTATAAAATCATATTTTACGATAAGAGATAACTTTACATATAAGTAATGACTATAAGTAATAAAATAATTATATAATTTCCTTTAAACTTTTGTACTTTAGTTTCTTTCATTAAAAAAGTAAAACATTTTGTTCTCAATCAAATCGTTTTAAGAAAATGTCATTTTATAAAAAAAATTCTTAAACTCCAAATTTATTATGGTTCATAAAAATTTATTTTCTAAAAACACTGCTTTTAAAATATTTTGTATTTTTAAAATTTTTTGATATTTTAGAAAAATTACTTATGTTATGCAAAAAATTATTTTTTAGATATTGCATTTATAAAAAGACCTATTTCTTAATTTATTAAAAATTATTTAAATCTAAAAAAATTAAATAATATAATTAGTAGTTAATGTAAATATTTAATAGGAGAGAGAAACAGGAAAAATAAATTTAGGATGTCAAAAATCATAACAAGTGACAACTCAAAACCTTATTTTATTACAATACATGATACATAGATGTACTAGCTTTAGTAATTTTGTTTATTAAATGTAGGGGTGTGCATGGTCGGTTTGGTTCGGTTTTGGCCTAAAACCGAAACCAAAAACCGATATTTCGGTTTCTAGGTTTTTAAAACCATTCGGTTTCGGTTTTTTCAATTTTTGGTTTTCGGTTTTAACTTCAGTTTCGGTTCGGTTTTTGGTTTTTTCGGTTTTACCATTTGTTCTTGAAGTTTTAGAAAAAAATTATTTTAAAGCATGAATTTTAGCCAAAAACTTTGGCCTTACATTATTTTGTTGATCTTCAAATATAATCTATATATTTTTATAATTTAGTTTACATTAAAATTAAATGCAATTCATAAAATGTAAGAACAATATATTCAATAAAACATTTTAATCTATCAATTCAAATAAAAATAAATAAATATTATTATTGAAACCAAAATATTTAATATCTTTTAGGTAACGCAAGTTAAATAAGTAACTAATAGGCTAAAAATTTTTATAAGTATATGATTACACCTCTAAATTTACAAGTTTGATTATATGGTTTCGGTTCGGTTTTTTCGGTTTTTGTTACAAGCAAAACCAAAACCAAACCGAAAAATTCGGTTTTAAAAAATCATCAAACCAAACCGTCGGTTTTCTAGCGGTTTCGGTTCGGTTATTTTGGTTTTTTGCTCACCCCTAATTATATGAGTTGAATAAAAATATTAAATAGAATAAACTTTTATTTATTATAAATCGATATTCTAAATAAGATATGATTAAAATCTTTCTTGTAATAAATATGATAAAAGAATTATTTCAAAACAAACATTTAAAATATTTCCATACATAAAAACTTTCTTATTATAACGCTCAATTTTAATTAATTTTTAAAACACCAATTATGAAATATTTTAGATTTTTAAAAAATTTTGATGTTCTAAAAAAATTTCTAATTTTATGAAATGTTATTTACTTGGAAATAACATTAGAAAAAAGGTATCTTTTTTGATTTATTAAAAAACAATTTTAATCTAAAAAATAAATAATATTATTAGTAATTAATATGATTATTAAATAAGAGAGAAAAACGGAAAAAATTAGTGATTAGAAACATGATGTTAATATGTGTTATTTCTAAAATGTTTTTTATTAGAATAGAAAGATAAATATAAAAAGCCTCCGCATCTTGTTTTTGTTTTAAGAAGTTATCTTCTACGAAGGTCCTTTTTTATTGTCACTAAACATATAAAAAGAAAAAAAATCATTTTCATCCATTTCCTTTGGGTTTGTATTTTCGTTATCTTTTTCATACAAGAATGCGTTTCCTTTCGAGTAATTGGGACGGCACAATATTTAAACTTTGTTTTTAGGAAATTTCTGCGAAACTTCCAATGTCACCTGTCTTATTTTATAGATGTTTCATTTATTTTTGTTCGCCTGATGGAGAAAAATAAATAAATAAAATAAACGTTTGAATAAGAACTACAAGTTACCAAGTTGATATTCGATGCTTGTATAGTTGGATCCAAGCTAAACATACGCACAAGTTGCACAATTTCTATGTCCATGTAGACAACAAGTCCACCTATGACCTACCTTTAGATATGTTCAAAACATATAATTGTAACGTTCCATATAACAATACTTGAATAGACCCATGTGTATCACACAGTTACGGGTTGAGAAAAAAATATTAAAAAAATTACAAATTTTGTCTTTTAAATATTATTAAAATTATCGGTCATGTCCTTAAACTTTAATAAATACACTGTGTCTTTTATTTGATTTTTTTTCACATTTACACCAACAAAAGCAATTTAGCTAAAGTGTTTCTAAGACTTTTTGAAGTTGTACATTTATTTAGTTTCAAAATGGTATTTTCTTAATGATGCGACATAGGCATTTTTAATATTCTATTTCTAACTTCTTTGCTGTTTAAAATGTATCTAATATTTGTTCTTTTTTAAACCATTGGGGTGTTGCAAGAAGTGTTAAGGAGATGTAATTGTCAACTTACATTGTAACAATAATTTACGCTTTTGTATTCGACAAAGTTAATGTCTCATCAATGTCTTTTTTATTAGAAGGATGTAGTTTACTTGAAACGACCATTTATTTTACAAATGATATTTTTCAATTGTCAATAGTGTTAAATGTTAATTCAAGTGATACATTCGAGTTCCATTCGAAAAGCCCAAAAGATTAAGAAAAAAATGACGTATCATTATTTGATGTATTATTAATAACGACAAAACGTTCCACGTAGGCAAAACATCGACCTTGAATTGATTATTATTTGTTTTTATAGTTGCACTAATGTAAAAATATTCATTAAAATTCCACCCATGGTTTAATTTTTAAATAACGCGCACCACATCATACACTCTAATCTCTTGGTCGGTTAAAGTCGGTGGTTCGCAACTCCCAACATCATTAAACATTTACGTTATTCTTAAAAAAATTATCTAAAAGTTATCACCGCAATTTCATGTTTCTTTTACTAAAAAAATAAAGCTTTGAAAGTATAATACAAGTTTATTTGGAACTTTAGCCGGAAAAACGTTGTTCCAAAAGTTTTGTTGAACACACAAATGGGTCGATATTTAGGATCGTAGTTGGACGGCAAAAAAGCTGGATTGCATTTCATCTCTTAAATAATGAAACTGTTTCAATCTAAAAACATTAAGGGAGCGTTTGGTTGAATTGAATGGAATGAAATTGAAAAACTAGTATAATTTACAAGTAAATTATGTTTGAGTGGTTAAAAAATGTAAAATCCAAGAGAATGTTTCACTTTAAATTACTTTGGTTGTGGAATTTCAAAATCCGTACACCTAGAAAGAGAATTTGAAATCTCACAACCAAAGAAATTTAAAGTGAAACATTCTTTTGAATTTTATATTTTATTACCCACTCAAACATAATTTTCTTTGAAAATTATACTAGTTTTTCAATTTTATTCCATTCTTTTACATTTTTTCCAACCAAAAGCACCCAAAAATTGTTTTATTAAGAAAACTAAATAACTAGGAGACTAGGACTTGCAAGCTCATCTTAGTTGGTACAATTACTCCTCGACTGTTATAACTTGTAAGAGCATTCACACTAGTTTCTCCAACGCATCCTCATATTTACATTATAATATTATTTTTTTATTATCTCCTTCAACTAACTAATATTTTTAATATCTTTATCATTATTTTTTCTTTTTTCTTCATTTACAACCATTTTTAAAAATATTAAAAAAAGTATGAGAGTTATACTGTGATTCCTCATATTTCCCCAAATATGGGGAATCACGATACAAACCCCATAAATATTTTCACTAATTCACTCACAACTACTAACAATCATCTACCAAAATATAGAGCACACACTCACGTAAAAAAAGAAACTACTATAAATGCTCTAAGAGGAAACACATATGCCTTTGTCTTAGAAAGATGTGAAATATGTTTTAAGGGACACATCATATATGGATACACATTCAACCCTAATATTTTAGTTTGCTCAACTATTCTAGTGAATATACTACTGGAAACACTAATTCGAACTCTTAACCTTCGCTTCATATATATTTCTTATTCATTAGATTTCGTATTGTAGTCTATATTTTACTACATTATTTTCTTTACATAAAGAGACTATATTTATATAAATAAAAAAGAAAACGTACTTTTCCTGTCTATATTTCTATTTTATAAGTACTTTTATAAAAGCAACTCAATAATTTCTCTTTATAAGTTTGTCTGTTTTCCAAACTCTTCATCACCATGGCCAAAAGCAGTCTTTAGTTCTATGTTGCTAAAAATATTTAATTTTTATCACATAGTTATAGGTTTGATATTATTAAGGAATACAAGGGGTATGAATTTCTAAACCATGCTCATGGGGTAAAGTGTAAAGAAGACTTCTGTTATTAATTTTATATGTTCGGATTTTAAAACCCTACTTTTTAATCTAATCAATTTTTATTTCGACACGAAAGGTTTAAAGTTGGATGTTTGATGCCTCTTCGTGTTGGGATCATACACCTCAATATGAAATCAACACAAGTTTACTTAAAGAAGTTAAGTAAACAAAGAAAGCAATAAACTCTCAACGATTTGTTGTGATGATTTTGCTATTTAAGCATAACTCACGAACAAACTTACTACGAAAGACACAGTTAAAGGAATTGACAGTACTCTCAACACTTTTAAATACTCTCACGTATATCCGGATTAATTAGATTACAATAATGTAGTGTTGGTTGATATTTTTAATAAAGCTTAAAACGGATTCTAAAAACACTATTCTTTTACATAAAAAATTCTAAGGACATTGAAATATATTGATAAACATGTTTTAATTATAAATTATGAAAGGCATACAACCATTAATATTATATTTGAAGCGAGTTTTGGTGTAAAAAAGTAATAATAATAAAATAATAAACATATAAATATAACAATTGAGCAAATTACAAATAGTGTCCTTTAAGTATTACTAAAATTATGGATCTTATCCTTAAACTTTGATAATTACACTGGATATCCTTTATTTGAAATATTGTCATACTTTCTGTCCTTTTCACTAACTGAGGTTAAATATTTTGTTAAGTTTATGGTAAATGATATTTTTGTCATTCTCTTTTAGAGGACAAAATATGTTACTGATCATATATTTTCTTTCTTTCTTTTATTTATTTACTTTCTTATTTTCTTTTTTTCTCACCACTTTTATTTTACACCTTATATTAAATATAATTAAAAAAAATTAATTGTAAAAAAAATAATTTCATAATTGATTTTAATATATTACAATTTTGTTATTTGTTAAGTTTTGTTAAGTTTTCTGCTAGAACAAGTAAAATTTAAAAAATACCTAATAGTTTTTCTTAAAATAAAAATTACATAAACTAAAAATATAATTTACAGAATTTAATGAAACATAAACGATTAAAACATATACTAAAACATATATGAATTTAAATAACACCGATTAATGAAAAATTTAAAAACGCCTAATAGTTTTTCACTAATATATTATTTTTATTTACTTAACTTTTCTTTCTTTCTCTCTTATAAACATTTTTGTCTTATAAACTTATCTTAAGTATTATTAATTAGTTAATTTAACTATTTTATTAAATTCAAATTTTATTTATAGATTATTAAATTCTAATGTTTTCTTTTCTTTACTTTAGTTATTTCACATTAGATAAAAATTAAACTAGTAACGTTTTGTTACACTTTCGCTTTTTAACCCTTTTGGTATAAATATTTCAATAATATCAAACAGTTGCGTATTATATTAGAAACCTATCAAATATCGTATCTAATTGGGCCATGGATTTTTTATTTTACTTAGTTATAATTATTATATGTTAAGTATTATATATGGCCAGGCGTTGCTTAATATATAAAGTCTTTAATTGTTCTTAGTGTAAAGTTTGCTTTCACTTTCATTTTTAGTAGTTTATGTTTGATTTAAAACCCATTGGTAACCGTTTTTGTTTAATTAAAACTTCAGATTAGTTGTTTAAACTTATCTCTATGGTGAAATTTTTGATGAGTTTGTCATTATTTTATAAAAAAAGAGAAAGAAATGTTAAAAGTTAAACCGAAGGCACGACCTGACGTATAAAACAACCCAATGACCCATGTTGCCACCCTATTGTTTTTTTTTCTAAAAATTGATTGAGCCAATAATATTTTAACACCTAATAATATTTAATTAGCATACCTAATGCTTGAATTTTTTCTGGTCTGTTTGCTTCTTTTATAGAAAAAATTTATACATAATCTATTTATTTTTTCTAAACATTTTTATATAAATCTTATTGATAATGGATTTTTTAAATATATTTTATTATAAAATAAATATTAGCCATTTGATAAATGTTTTAAAATAAATAGTAATTTATTATATATTTTAATATAACAACAACTAATCATAAATCATATTTGGATAATTAAATTTAAAAATAACTAGTTAATAATATTTAAGATAAGTATTTAAATAAAAAGTGGTCAAATAAAGAAATAATGAAAAGTAAAGTTAATAAAATAAACATAAAATGAAAAAAAAACAAAATATATATAAACTTATACATTTTGTCCTTTTGAAGGATAGGAGTAAAATGAACATTTACAAAAATATAACAGAAAAAATTAACTATTGTTAGTAAAAAAGATAAAAACCGTTATAAATTTTCAAATAAAATATACTAAGTGTAATTATTAAAATTTAAGGATAATAACATATTTAAAGGGCAAAAATTGTAATTACTCTATACCAATTCTTTGCTTTTTTTCAAACCACAGTTTCCAAGTTGGATAAGAAGTAGCACTCTGGATTTGACATTTTTTTCTCCTGATATTAACCAATCAAAGTAAAGACCCACATGGTTAATAATTTCAATTATTTGTTAATTTTGTTGTCAATGCATTTTTTTCTTTTATGGGAAAGACAGAGATTTCATAGCTGTTTAGAAAGAAAAGTGATTCACGCACCCATTTCTTTTGTTTTTGTTCTTTCAAAGAATTCGATATTTGATTTCGAGAATTGAGTAAACCAATATATTTTGTCCCATTCATTGGTCATATATAACCCTTCTAAAAGCGAAGGTGATGTCTTTAAATCCTCTGTTTCGTTTTCTCATTTTGCCTCTTTTACCCCATTTATCTGAAGAACCACAAGAAGTCGTAGAGGAGCAGTTACTTAAAGTCATTTTTTCATTCTTTTAAAGTCGATAAAGCATCCAAGATATCACGAGCTAATTTCAAACAATAAAAATTTAAACTAGGTAATAATTCAACTTTTTGACAAGTTATTACAGCTGAACAACACCAATGTTAATGATCAATTTATTAGAAAATAAAACCAATGTTAATGTTTTGGACTATTAATGAAAGTAAACATGGTTGCTGGGACCATATTCACAAAATTTAAAGTTTGAGGATAAATTTATAATTTAACCCCAAACCACAAAGACCGGTATATATTTTATAACCAATTTTATTATGTATCATAAGTTGTACAATATGTTTAGTAGGTTATAGGTTTTTTTTTACTTTCAACTTTCTTCATATATACTTTCATATTTGACAAATTTTTTGTTTACATTTTTTTTAAATTTGACGAGTTAACAATGATCATATGTATTTACGCTTATTTTTATTTATGTTTAAAGACGTCATCACAACGCGTTGGTCCTAAATCGACTTATAGTTTTATATTTCAATGCTTTTAAGTCTAACATTTGTTCAGTTTTTTACATTTTTTTAATTACTTTCTCATAAAAGTCTTTCTGATGTTAATGATCACTAATAGTGATTTAAGATTGATGCTATTTGATACGGTTAACTTGTATAGTTGTATTTACTACTGAATCCTATACGTTAAGGTTAACTTATATTTATACAAATCAATTTTACGTAAACTAATATGATAATTGATAACGTTGACCCAATATAACATCCATTATCCTTATCAAACGAAGTGAAAGCATTATAACATCAACATAAATCACCTTTATTAAAACAACTGAAATCCACCAAGAAATCGAGTACATCCCCATACTTGATCACAATTACAAAACTACAAACCACACAAATAAACACACAATAAAAAAAAGCTGTAACCAAACACTACCCGCGAATCTCAGCCGTCGATTCTACATCCTCGCTGACGCAGGACCACGGTAGTTCAACCCATACCAAAACGAAAACAGTCCAACTTTGACTTTGACTTATTCAACCACACACAATAGTAATTAGTAAAAAGTAAATATGTAAGACAATACCAAATACGGATGGGATCCGATCCGATCCGACCCGACCCGTTTCTATATGGCCAGAACCAAACCCGGGACGGACTTCCCGACCCGATTGGAGAGAGTACTTTCCCAAACAGAAGGACAATGGAGCGAAGTAATGGAGACCGATTTGGAAGAGCTGTTACCACCAACACCAAATCGAGTTACAGTGAGCGAAGTGTTGAAATACTCACGCACCTGTGTGATCACACCACAGGAGTTAACAGTCCAGGCGTGGATCCAGGAGATTTGACGGTCCTGATCGCAGCCTTCGACGATGACGGTGGATCCGAAGGCGTCAACGGAGTGAGGGACGAAGATGAAGGGTTGAGTGTCGTCGTTATCGGTGCCGGTGAGCAGTCGCATCATGTACTGGTGCGAGGGGGGGCCATGGAACCACCACTCGAGGTCAGGGGCTAGGAGCTTGTGAACCGTTTCGACGTCGCGAGAGCTTAGGGCATGGTAGAGGTGGAGCACCAGGCTCTTGTTGGTGGAATCCTCCAGAGCTTCTTGAGGGTTAGCCAGTTCCGTTACGATTTGACGGAGGGGGGTTAGATTTGGGGGGCGATTGGAAATGATGTATTCAAGTCCGAGTTGTTGGGGTGTTGGAAGTGGAAGTTGAGTGGAGGTTTTATAACGGGGTCGAAGGGTACTTTCGGTATTTACTCCAACAAATGATTATAAATATGACACATGTCATTTTCTTTTTTAACCTTATTATTATTTTATTTTCTAAAACTCATTTCACTTTTAAGAAATAAGCATCTCCAATACTATCGGTAGCAAACCAATTATTGGAAAAATTTATGAGCATATTACTCGATCACATGATATCTCAAATATATATATTAGTAAAAAACTCGCCTAATGTTGCGGTGACGACAATTTACAATGCTATACTTGTTTTGGTTTATTTTATTAATTCTCTCGTGACAAATTAAATAATGCTTTTTTAGTTTTCTTATTCATAACATCAATGTGTCTATGAACAACCAACAACACGGGTGTGTTTAGTGATGATTTGCTCAATAAATCAGTGCTCTACCATATTGTATTCAACGAACAAATACGGAGAGACATTTCCATACATCCTTCATGATCTATATGTTTAAAAGTCCAATGTTGGTTTTTTTTTAAACGGCAAATCTACGATCCTGCTTTGGAGGATATGTGTTATTTTAATCGGGGCCACCTATCCGTTTCCCAGCCAGGACCACACCCCCAACCCCCACAAGAGGAAACTCATTGCTGAAAAAACTCTCTGGCTCAACTGTGAGCATTTTGCTCAGAGTGAGACTTAAACTCATAACCTTCCTTTTATTTACATATCATGAGTATTTTACTTTAACTAGTTGGGTTAAGGATCATTGGTTATTACAGTGTTGGTTTAATAGTAACATTTCAAATGTTTTTTTTATTATTATTTTTGTCTTATACATATAGAATTAAAGCAAAACATTAACAGGTATAAGCATTGTCCCCAATCATAAAAAGACCTCCATTTACAAATGCATGGCTTCGGTTCGAGCCCCTTCAATTGTCGTATTCTTAAGAATTTATTTTTATTTTAATTACGCTTATTTGAATTTTAATGGGCTAGATTTATTATAATCACGGGTGGGGTTGAAACATTCTTAAAAATATCCTTTTTAATATTCTCTAGAGTAATCTTGTGAAGAATTCTTATTTTTAAATCCATTAACCTTAAAGTCTAAAGGTTAAAGCCTCCCTGTAAAAAATCCAAGCATTTCCTTTAATATACTCTAGATTATAGCTCCTAAAATCAAAACTAAAACTTAATTAGAATAAATAAATCAAACAGAAGAATTAAATAAAATAAGATCTTACCCACGCTTCGTCAAGATTCAGGTTAACATGTCGTTTATTTTACAATGTTATCTACAACAAAACTTGTAGATTTAACAACCCAAAGTCATTAGTGATATATATAATTTATCTCAAAATAGAGCAGTTACAACTATGGGCCTAAAACTGACAAGTTAAGTTCTTTATGGTTCCATTAATATTCCAACTTCAAGGACGAAGTTGGAATTTCCACTGTTAATAATAAATAGCGCAGTGATATTTCTTCTTATAATATATAAAACTTCAAATAAATGAATGGGGAAAACAACCGTCGGAGAATAACTTCCCCATTGTTCCACTGATGTTAATTCTAGTATGCAAGCACCGCAGTAGTATAGACCTGTGTTTTTAATAATAATAATAATAATAATAATAATAATAATAATAATAATAATAATAATAATAATAATAATGATAACAATAATAACAATAATAATAATAATAGTAATAATAATAATAATAATAATAAATATTATTAATAATAATAACAATATAAATAATAATAATAATAATAATAGTATTAATAATAATAATAATAGTAATAACAATAATAATAATAATAATGATAATGATAGTGATAGTGATAGTGATAGTGATAGTAATAGTAATAGTAATAGTAATAGTAATAGTAATAGTAGTAGTAGTAATAATAATAATAATAATAATAATAATAAAGTAATAGTAATAGTAGTAGTAGTAATAATAATAATAATAATAATAATAATAATACGAGTAAAGATACTAATAATAATAATAATAATAGTAATAATAATATTAGTAATAATAATAATAATAAAATAATAATAATAACAATAATAGTAATAGTAATAATAATAATAGTAATAAGAAGAAGAATAAGAATAAGAATAATAATAACAATGATAGTAATAACAATAATAATAATAATAATAATAATAATAATAATAATAATAATAATATTTTTATTATAATTATTATTATTATTATTAATAGTATTAATAATAATAATAATAATAATAATAATAATAATAGTAATAATAAAAGAACTTAAGTTAGAAGTTTTAAATAAAGAAAACCAATGTAAAATTACTAAAACATCAAATATTTGTGAAAATCTCATATCTATATCTATACATATTAGTAAAAGAAGGTTTCTTTTGACACTTGTCATATTCTTAAACTACATTTTTTACGTTTGTCATTTTTTAAAGCATCCTTATTTTATTTTTCCTTCAAAAGGGTATTAAAGTAATCTATACATATTTATAAAAGAAGATTTCTTTTGACACTTGTCATATTCATAAACTACATTTTTTACACTTGTCATTTTTTTAAGCATCCTTATTTTATTTTTTAATTCAAAAAGGTATTAAAGTAATTTAAAAACTTAAACAATTTCTCTCTCTCTCTCTCTTTATGAAAACTAATTTGATCAATTGATATATTATTTTCTCTCATCTATATTTTTTAAAAATCAAACTATGTTTTTAAAAATAAATTTTATTAAGAAAATTTAAATTCATATATTTTCTAAAATATTAAACCTTTTGAAATAAAATATTTTAAATTAGTCATTTTTTAAAATAATTATTAAAAATATGGAATTTTGTAAAAGTAGTTTTATTAAATCAACCAGAATAATTGGAAACTTGAGTTATTTATATACAAGATTTTTATAAACAATAAATTTTTATAACAAAATCTTAAAACAAATATTTAAAATGAAACTATTTAGATTAAAGATTTAAAAATTGTATAATTTTTTTATCTCTTTAACAAGTACGTATATATAATTTTATACATATCTTATATTAAAATATCGTACTGTAACTTTTCGTGTTTATTAGTAACTATAATTTGTTTAACTAATCTATCTATTTATCTATATATCTATTTGTTTATAACATATCCATTGTTTATTTATTTGAAATAGTTATTCATATGTAATTATAATCATATTTTATCTTCAAACATTATTTTATAATTCATAATTTTTTATTACTAATTATTTATTAGTTTATTTATTCAACTCGTGTAATACACGAGATACTAACCTAATGTATATATATAAAAGGAACTGGTTGTCACGTATTATATAGCCATAAAAAAGCACGATACCTGATCCTAACAATATTAACTTAAACATAAAATCTAATAATCAAATTGAGACATGTGATTAATTTAAGGAAAAGATGACAAGAAAAAACACTATATGACGTGTCAAGTGTTAGACAACTTGGTTTATTTTCGGTTTTCTTGAGATGTGTATTATCTTCCTTTTGTTTAAATAAAATTAACAAAGATTGAATATCCCTTGTACGAATCTTATTGAATTTTCTATTAAATCATAATTACTGTTTAGCGTCTCTATCGTCTATGAAATAATAATTACTTTTATAACTTTTATTATAAAATATATTTTTTTAAATAAAAGTTAGGTTTGTTCATAATTCATTCTTATAAATTGAACATTTATTTTACTTTTTTATATAACATCATTAAAATATTAATGTATAACATTTACAGAATTTGATTGTATTAAAAAACTATATAATATGTTATAAATATGTAATATGTAAATATTATTACTAAATATATAACATTGCAACCGTTGCAAAGGGTTTCTAACCTACTAACCAAAACATAGGTTTTTCCTCGTTATGGGTTTAGTTAGTTTTCTCTTTGCAGGTCACATTTTAATAACGTTTTTAATTGGAAAACCTAATGTCAATGGTCGGCGTAACTTTCGTAAAGCGTTGTTCAAATGCATTAAAGACTATTTTATCATTTGAGCATAACAAAGTACGAGGACATAAGATCAAAGTTCTTTTCCAAAATAGTGTAGGTGTAAAAATTTATTTATCAAAATGGTGTAGTATGTTGGTGTAGTATGTATGTATGTATGTATGTATGTATGTATGTATGTATGTATGTATGTATGTATGTATGTATGTATGTATGTATGTATGTATGTATGTATGTATGTATGTATGTA
>BJCM01069798.1:0-11448 GCA_018326385.1 Flaveria bidentis
TTATGAAATCTTCCGGTTCTTAAATACGGTCCGACCCACCAAACCATTAAGGCCGGTTTGACGTTCGATCCGGTTCCGAAAAGTGAAATCATTGTATCATACAACCCAAACATTAATATCTAGAGCCCAAATGAACCCCAAACGTCTGTGTTTGGGTGGAGATTTGCGAGCCTAATTTAATTGATTCATATTCAAGTATTCTTGTCTAGTTGTTTTATTCATTAATTTTTGCTCGAGTTTTGTTTCTAATTCATCAATTCTAATTTTTCTATAATTTCACTGATGTAATAGGCTTTGGTTTTTAAGAAATCTGGTTTTGACTTTTAGTTTATGATTCTTTGACTATGGTTTTATAACTCATATTAGTATAAAGAAGCGATCGAGCAGACACCAAATGCAGATAAAATAAAGCATGATGGCATTATTGAGCAAAAATCCAATTGAATACAACACGATTTTGGATTAGGGCTTTGATTTGGGTTTTGATTTTTAGAATTCTAATGATTTAATGGAGAGAATTTGGTTCTTGCGATGATTTTTTATTGTTTTTTGTTGCTGCTCTTGTAACAGTGAGATTCTTTTTTATAAAACTGTTCATCTGACCCGCCTTTATTTTTGTTAAACCCATAATGACCGATCCAAAATGACCCTATTTTAATTATACTCATTTTGATCCGAACTCATCCTAACCCGAACCTGATTTGATTTGTTATTTTATCCGGTCCAACCCACCCATTTTGCCAGGTCTAATCCTGACCCAAATTCTTTCTACCCAACACTTTGCCCGACCCGACCCCGCCCATTTTGTCAGTCGTGATCAAATGTATGATTTTTTTGGAAATGGATAATTTTGTATTTTTCGGTCCGACCCGAAACCCATCCTAACCCATTTAATACAAACCCGTTCTGATCCGAACCCACCTTGACCCGTCACCCGACCCAACCCAACCGCCTATTTTGCCATATATTTGTATGTAGAACATCCTGCTATTTTCTCTTATGCGATTAAACCCAGTAACCCACACGAGTCACGACACACTCGAATACCCTCACTCTGAAATCACCGATCAGCAAGTCGCCGGCGATGGCGGGAACCACCGGCGGTGGCAGCGGTTCATCAAACTCAAACGCCTCATCCGCCGCCGCATCTCATCAAGCTCCCAAAATCCTTCTAGCCAAGCCCGCCCTCGTCACCGCCGCTAAGTACAACCGCGGCCCCGGCGCCGCCGGAACCTCCGCCGGTGCCTCCGACGACTCCTCAGCCTCACTCCGTTCTCGCCTCCCCAACGTCGCCTTCCTCAACCTGTTATCGGACACATGGGATTTCCACACCGACCGACTCCTCCCCGTACGTCCATCTCATGATGCAACTAACTGTTGATTTGTTTGTTAGTTTGTTTTGTTAATTGATTGATTGATTGATTGATTGTTTTTGTTGTAGTTGTTGACGGATAATACTGATTTCACGGTGGTCGGAGTTATTGGGCCGCCGGGGGTTGGAAAGTCGACTATCATGAATGAGATTTACGGCTTTGATGCAACTTCTCCGGGTAATCTTACTATTTATTGTTGCCAAATTGGGTTTTAATAATCCAATCTATTACTCACCTCAGCTCAGATGATAATAGTTCATACTATTAATTTGGGCAATAATAACCTAGTTATCAGATATTTACGATTGATGTGCACTTGATCTAGTTCACAATAATGATTACAAACGATATAGAAAAACATGCAACGTAAATCGAGCCTAAAAGAAATACAAATCGAGTGTGAATGTACGGTAATTATGCTATTGTGATTCAAATTGGTAAGAAAAGTGATAGTTGAGATGTTCAGCCAAATTAATAGTGTGGTGGTTAATTATAGGTCAATGAGTAACGGTTTGGATCATTTAAATCTAATTTGTCTTTAATTTTTGATTTTACACTTGCATTCATGACTTTGAATGCTGTAGTTTTCGTTAGTGAGTTGATAAAATCGTTTTGAATATGACTATATCTTAAGTTGAGAGACATCATTTAGCTGAAAGTTGGTGTTATATTGTTATTGTTTGATCATTGATGATGTTATATAGTAATATTGTAATAGTGATCAATATGGTGTTAACTGGTAGGGATGCTAATGCTACTTCCCCCGCCGATGTTAATATCTGATGTTTGTTTCTTTAAGGAACTTCTTGTATTTACAGTTGTTAGGAGGTGGTACACAATGGAAGCAAATAACACACGCACTAACGATTATCTCACAGAAGCAGAAATAAATGAACACCACTACAACTAGGGTTTTTTTATCAGCTCACAGTACAAAGATTACAACCACATATGCAGGGTGTATATATGGATAAAGTACTAGGGCTAATTACTTGGTAAAAAGAAACATAGATGGACCCTAAGTTTACTTAGTAGCCGGCCCCCTGTGCTTTTTCCAAATCAACATTCATGAGCCCAAAGCCTTCACAATTAACCCTACAACACCTGCATTCATGACTTCACATGTTGTAGTTTTCATTAGTTTTTCATTAGTAAATTGATGAAATTACTCTAACATGACAATATCTTAAGAAGAGTGACAATGTGGCTGAAATTTTGTGTTTTCTTGTTATTGTTTGATGATATTATACAGTAATAGTGATCAATTTGGTGTTAATTGGTAGGGATACTTCCTCCATTTGCAGTAGAATCAGTAGAAACCAAATCACTAGCAAAGCATTGTACAGTAGGAATTGAACCAAGGATCACTTCTGAAAGAATCATACTTCTTGATACTCAGCCTGTTTTTAGTTCTTCAGTTTTGGCTGATATGATTAGATCTGATGGTTCATCCAAAATATCAGTTTTGGGTGGTGAATCTTTACCTGCCGAGTTGGCACATGAACTGATGAGTATTCAGGTGTGTCTCTGGATTGTTTGATTTTTAGTATTTCTTACAGTTTTGCCATTGATCATGTTCGTTTATACTTGATATGTTTATCTTTATAGTATACAACTTAATTTGCTTCTAATTGATTCTTTATCTTTTAACGCATTCTGCAAGGAATCCTTATAGCTTGGTGTTCTCTTGACCTCCATTTGCCACATTGTATTGGTGGTGTCAGAAGGTGTTCATGATAATAACATGTGGCGTTTAATGGCAACAGTATGGTTTCCCTTTTGTAAATATTTTCATGTTTGTTTTTCATACCAGCTAGTTGATACACATGAGTGCGTATATGAAATTGATTACAAATTAATGTAATCAGTATTTAATTATTTGATAAACAGATTCTGCTGATAACATTTCGATCATATTATAAGTTTTTGATAATCTGTTTCATATCTGCTCAACAGAAGAGACTATGTAATGGTAAAATAAAATTTACCTATTTTTCTTTTAACCTAATTTGAGAGACTACTACTGAAATTCTGAGGGTATGCTTGTCATGAAGCTTTTGAGTGCTTACGCTTTTGTTTAAATAAAATCTTCCATTGGCAGAAAGACTTTATCAGTTACAATTTTGGAATAAGCTTCTACCGTATAAGCTACTCAAAGTAACTTTTAAAAATAAGCACGGAGCTTTTGAAAGCAAAAATACCCGAATACGTTTCATAGTAAGCATGAACCTATTAATCTGTCCTTTTATGTCATTTTACATTTATTAGCTATAACTACAATTACTTTTACCAAATACCTCTATACAGTTTAACAGCTCACTCATAGCATACCCATAATATATATCAATTTATTTTCACTGAATTTTCTTCTATTTTATTGTCAAATTTATTAATTTCTTAAACAGTTAAAATTTCTCAAACAATCAAACACCTTATTATTAGAATGTAAACACATTCACAGTCGGTTATTTATTCTAATATCTAGTTACCACATAGTCTGTTTGTTATAATGTGCTTTTTGATTTCCAGGTGGATTTGTTAAAGCATAGCCTACCCGACCCTTCCTCCTTGTCCCTTTCACATCCACACAGCTCTAATTTAGGATCTGATAAAGAAATTAAAGATAAAATTCAAGAGGTTGGAGAAGAATACATGGCTTCCCCGGTTTTTGTTCACACAAAGTAGATTGTTTTTTACTCATTTTTTTTATATTTTACATGGCAGGACGTGTGAATTAGCGAATGCGTGATAATTTGATATGATATTTTATTGTTTGCAGGCTTCGTGAACAAGATATTGCTCCCAAATATCTTGTGCAAGTAAAAAAAACACTTAATCAGTATTTTTGCTCCACTTCATTTAACAAACAGAAATCCACAAGTCTTGATAACAGTTCTGATCCAGCACCACTAGAGTTGTTTTTCATCCCACATAAATTTAATTCAGATCATCCGGGAACACAATATGAGAGTTACTATTCTTCCTTGTGGAGACTACGGGATCAGGTAAAGACCAGTAACTGTTGGCACAGGTTAACAAGGGTTGGGTGTGGCTGGGTTGACCTTAGCGTGCCAGATATGATTCCACAAATTATCTCAATGATGATCTGATTATTAAGCAAAATGACTCTTTTTCAGTCCTTTTTACCCATTTGACTCATTTTCTTCAATCTATATTTTTTATTCTACCTGGTAACCTGTTAGAGATAATACATAAGCGAAGTATTACCACTCAGAAGTAAAATGTGTCAAAAATGTCTGCCTTTAGCGTGTGTGCGTAGAGGTGCACAAAACCCAGGCTGGGCTAATTTCGGTCCCTACCAAAAAAAATCAAGTCTAGAAAGGGCCAGGCTTTTTCGGCTTTTGTAATTTATTTATTTTTATTATTTCTGAATGCTAAGATGTACAGTAAGTTTACAAATGTTACTTTAGACTTATAACTAAAGTTTCAATAAAAAGATTTAGTATCATCAAGTATAAATAAAAATGTTTTCTTGATAAATTAAATAAAGCCCACTTTTACACCCCTCTGTGTGCTAGTTTCATGGATGGTGTTGGGTAGGGCTGCAACAATGTTGAGCTTTTATCAAGCCACTTGAGCTTTGGATCGAGCTCTAAAGAAGCTTTCTCAATAGAATATATACATTCTATCGGATCATCACTGGATTTGACAACATCGTTTTGATTTTGGGTTCAGGTTTTATCGATGAGTGGTCCATCTTTCTCAAGAACAGTGTCAGAGAGAGACTGGCTGAAAAATTCAGGCAAGATATGGGAACTAGTGAAGAATTCATCAGTCATTTCTGATTACTGCAGGACACTTCAAAACTCAGGCTTATTCAGAAGATGATATCATCTGTTTCACTCAAGAATCAAGAGAAAGCCATGATGCAATACTATTTGTGCTTCAGTCACTGCATTTCCTTCTAGAGCTTAAACATATCTTTTCTTCTCAAATTACATTAAATATCAACTTCCTTTACGTGCTATGCGTGCAGCTGTAGAAGCTTATGGTACCACTTTCTTTGCACCTCAAAGCATGAATTCACATTGCATCTCACTTTAACATAAAACAAAACAGATCGATTTAGAAAAATATTCCAAAAGATATAGTGACGATAGTGGCAACGGGCAGTGGAGACGAAGCCACTGGCAATGGCGTGGTGGTTGGAATGGTTGTGACGGTCGTAGTTTCTTGAACTGCAGCATTACCAACGTCACGAGGAATTATGAGTTGGTGGCAACGGCGGTAGGGACGATGCCACCTACGACAACATTGGTGGCCGCACTAGGTGCGACGGCCATAGTTTCTTGCGCTACCGCATCACAGACGGCGGAGACGACAATTAACATACGGCGTTGACCGCATTACTGCACGATTTTACCTAAAAAACTAATGAGTCATGTTCGTATGGTACATGTATAAATTTGAGTTTATCTATGTTTTTTACGTAAATGAGTCATGTTCGTATGGTACATGTATAAATTTGAGTTTATCTATGTTTTTTACGTAAATTTTGTTTTAGAAACGAGTCGGGTAAATATAATACGTTTTCATTCGACGGTGTAAATCTAAGTTATTTCTATGTTTTAACGTAAATTTACTTCGGAAATAAGTCGGTGTAATTGCAATCTATGCTTTATCGTACAGACAAATGGCAAGTGATTTTTTATGTACGTTAGGAATTGGTATACGTTTCAACATAATTATTGTTTGAAAAAAAGTTGGGTTAAAGTATAATAAGTTTTAATTCAATGATATAAGTTTGAGTTACTATACATTTGGATGTAAAATTACTATAAAAATAACAAAAATTAGAAATACGTGTCGAATGTAAAATGTTATCCCGTTGCATTACACGTACATCATTCTATTCTAGTATATCTAAATTTGAAACAATTATATAGTCTTAGTGACCGGATAGCAGTGGTGGTTTATTCTTATCAAAATTCTTAATTACAATGAAATTGTAAATAATTGAAGTTTGCATGAACAAACCCGATTGAGCTACTCGGTTCCCTTGAGCTTGACAATATAATGAATCTTTAAATATATGGTATACAGTCCAATTCATACTCAGCAAGATAAAGAAACTATTATGTATATAAATGTTGTATATAGTAACATCGTGGATATCAATATATTATATATTTATTAGGTTAAGACCTGTATATTACACGACTGATGAAAATAATATATTGTAAAATTTTAGATTTGAATTTAGATTGATTTTTATATATACATAATAATATGTAAATATACACCGACTTTATAAATTGCTTATTGTTAGTGTAAGAAATTAAAAATAATAATAATATAATTATTATAATTAATTTGAGATTAGAAAACGAACAAATTCTTAGATTTTTGAGAAATGAAATGATATAAAATAGATTGAAAGTTAATGAAGTCAAAATCATATTTGAAGCCTAGAAAATTGATACATTTTGTAATTATTATTTCAAAATTTAACATAGTATATGTTCACTATTAAAATGCTTAAATTTTAAACATTTTTCATTAAAATGACTTAAAATACAAAAAAAATGTTATTTTCATGTAGATTGTTTTTCAACGTTATAAAATATTATGTTTCATACATTGGGTTGTATTTTGATATCTTGGAATTACAACAAAAATATTTTTCTGCAAAGTTAAGTATTATAGTTTTTAAGAAAATATATAATAAATAACTAAATCAAATTAAAATATACCTACTCATAATAAATATATTTCACTTTGCTTGTGAACATTAAATTTTTTTTCAAGTTCTACTTATTCTTATTATAATTGGTGCAGTCATATTTCTTCATTTGTCAAGTTCATTCAAAAAGTAAAAGTTTTTAGTTCTATATCTTGTGAAGTAATTTCATAAAATAGTATGAGTAAACAAAAAATAAATTTTATCTTTTAAGTCACTAACTCATCTATTTGAATTAGTCATTCAAAAATACAAAGACGATTTTTATAATATTCATATCGATTCTTTCAAATAATGTCTAAATCCAAATATTACTATAGTATTAACTCTTTAATATCTTTTATTCAAAGATCATTAAATTTTGTTTCTAAAACAATTTGCCATTTTATGACATAAATTGTTTATAATGAATGATAATTTATCGTATAATTTTTATTATAAAATTATTTTTAATTTAAATATTAATATTAATTTTTAGGTTTAATTTAAATAAATGACAATATATTGTATTTTATTGCACTAAGGTGCTATTTTCGAAACAATTACTTCTCTATTATATGTGAAAATTTTAAGACAATTTAAATATTAGGAAGTTCACGTATAATCAATAATTCAACGCATTTTATTTGATATCAAATTTTAATATGGAAACAATTTAAAACTTAAATTATGTCAATTTCTAATATGTAAACTATTTCAAATTGTTAATTATGATAACTGTTGATTGTTTTTTAAATGATTAGTAAAGTATTTTTTAAATAAAAAATCATAGCTTTTAAAATAAATGCACTCACAATTTAATAAATTTTAAGCATAAAAACTCAATTGAGGAGACTCTCATTGATTGACACATGTCTGTAAAAAACCTTACAGATTGTCACGTATCTCTAAAAAATCTTATTTTATTAAAGGTTTGATATTCCAACTGCTTATTTATTTTTCGCTACCAACTGCTTATTTATTTTTGGCTAACTACAACTCACGAAACTCCATTGCTAACTGAATATCAATTTCAAGAGAACCATTGTTAGTGTTCAACAAATAATAAAAATACATTGGCATTAACGAATTATTACTAACTTAATGTTACCAGCTTCTAATCACTAACCTGCTATTTAAAAAAAATCACCTAAAATCCACCTAAATACCTAGGATGGGCCAAAGACCTTTTGACTATTGTTCAACATACAGCTCAAAGATGATGTCAATAGCTTGTAAAATAATAGTTATACTTTCAATATTAATGTCAACATTCTTACATCTTTGATAAACAAAGGAACTAAATAGCTAAATCTAGGAACATTTAAGAATAACATTAACCAGATTTGAAAAAGAAATTGTGATTCTTAAACAGTAAGGATTCCTAATCAATCACTCCATCATCACATCTGATGAAGCCTCAGTGGCTGATTTATCTGAATTTCCTTTCTTACCTGCATATAATCAAATAGAAAAATCAGTATGTAATACAAACAAAAATTTTAGTTAGCAAAAGTCTTTAAAACCACCCACCCTTTTTGTCCTTCTTGTTTGATCGCTTTGATCTAATCTTCAAACTCTTTTTCATGTGGAATTTTATTGGAGATTTAGTAGTTTCTTGTGATGATGTCCCTGATCCTGTAAATACATTTTTGCAATGGTAAGAGATATGATAGTCCTGTCACTCCTGTGTAATGATCTAGCCTAAAGGTGGCAAAATAGGGCGAAATGGGTTTGTGTGGAAACTGATCATGGTTGATTTAAGCAGGTGGACCCATTGGGTCAAATTCTATTATATCTACTAATAATTATAATACTTTCTTATTGTTGGAGAAAAGAAAACATGCTGTAACTTTTTCTTTGTGAACCAAATTTTTTGGTAAGCTATGATGAAAAATTCATCAAATATATCATCTCTCACACTTGTTGATGATACTCTTTCAACCTGTTGGGTAATTTCATGGCCCAACATTACTCAACCACTTGCACTTAACAGGTTACCTTGGTTTTGAAAAGCGCTAGGTGCATTGAGGCGTTAAGGTTCCCAAAGCCAAGGCGTGAGGCAAAAGCATCACCACAAGGTGTTGCTTAATGTACAACCAGAGTGTATGTGTATTATCTGGTTTTACATATAAAGTAAATCATTTTTAATCTCTTTACTCTTTTGGTTGTTTTTACCTATTAGCCTCTGCAGTCTGCACACCCTAATTCTGATCCAAATGAACATTAAGGCACCATTTCAAGGCCCTCAAGTGTTCTCCAGATCACCTCACGCACCAGGCACACCTCAGGCGCACTTTTTAAAACCAAAAATGTAACCTAAGTTTCTTCTATTAAACTTTGGGCTGAAAATGAAATTACCAGGTCTAGTCTAGCCCCTAACATCTGATCTTTAATTTCTACTCCTAAAAAGGTTCTGATGAGAGTATTGGTATGTAAGGATTCACGTCTGACATTAACATTTTACTGCAGATTTATTGGTGCCTTGGATGATGTTCTTGGTTCTGTAAGTATGTGTGTTCAATGATAAGAGATATGATATAGTCCTTTCTCGTGGTTTAGCCCTATGTAATCAATAACACACAAGGCACTCGCCTCATCTAAGCCCGCAGTCATACCACCTTGAGTCCATCAAGGCGCACAGGCACAAATACTGGCCAAAATCTACAAAACAAACGAACCGAACTGGTTTGAAACAGCTAAAAGTCTAAAACTGGTCTGAAGCATCCAAAAATAGCCTGAAACCAACCTAAAGATGTCTAAAACCCAAAAAGTAGCAGACTTTTATTGTGTCTCTTGCTTAAAAAAGGCGTCCGCAACTGTTTGCACCTTGAGTGCACCTAGTGCATTCAACCACCTAGGTTTAACCCAAACAAGTTTGGTTATCCTTTGACTTCCACTCCTAAAAGGTTCCTAACTAACTCATCAAAATTTCTAAAATCAATCATATATGACAACATACAAACAGATTGTAAGTAAAGATTAATACCATCTGCAACAGCCATCTCGATATCTTCCATGGTAATAAGCCCCTTCTCCATAGCCTCCTTCTGGTCCTGTTCATTGTTCAGTACAACATCCAACGAATCAACTCAATTAGTCATGCAAAGAAGCAATTTTTTCCTCACAAGAGGACTACATCAAACCATACAAATACTCTGAACAAAACATTAAACATACCCTCCGCCATTTCTTCATGAGCTTTCGCTTACGCTTGCCGGAGATGGTGGTGTTTTGGGGCTTATGCTTGAGCTTTCCAGTGGCGGGGGCACCGTGCACCGCCCTCTTCCGCTGTGCCACGGCGGCTCTCCGCCGCTTCTGTACGACGTTGAAGACGGCCATTTTGATGCCTTTGAGCTCCGGCAATTAGGGTTTTGAGGTTTTGACTGTTGTGGTATGAGTGTTTTCAGGGTTCCTTTATTTGTCGATGAAAACAATTACATAATTTCCCCTTCACGTATTACTTAACTACCATATTTGCCAATCTTTTGTGTTATTAAAGTAAGAGTAAATTACATGGATAGTCCCTGCGGTATGTGCATATTGTAACTTTAGTTCCTACTTTCAATAAATTACAAATGACGACCTGAACTATGCATGATATGCACATCGGCAGTCCCAACGCTAACTGAGGTTAAGTTCTTCTGTTAGTATTTTTAAAAAGACAAAAATACCCTTTCTTTTTATCTTCTTCTCCACATTCAACACCCACCACCACCTTTTCCTTCAACCCACCATTCTCGTCGCCGCCTCTACCCTCAACCCACCACCACCGCATTGCCTGCATTCTCAACCCACCACCATCGCACCGCTTGCACCCACAACCCACCACCGATGTCGGCGCCTACAATCTCAACCCACCTCCACAACCCACCACCACCGTCACCGCATCACCCCCAACCCACCACAACCGTCGCCAACCCACCACCATCGTCGCCAACCCACCACCACTGACACCAACCCACCAACACCGTTAACCCACCACTACCATCACCGCATCACCCCCAACCCACCACAACCGTCGCCAACCTACCACTACCGTTAACCCATCACCACCGTCACCGCATCACCCCCAACCCACCACTACCATCGCCAACTGTCACACCCCGACCGACGGCGGAATCATTGGCGCGAACGAATGTGAAACGATTGTTCATAGCACATGGAACTAAATAAGTTGGAATAATATTAAATACCATTTTTCATTGAACAATACTAGGCAATTAAGTCATTACAATACCACAAATATATAAACAACAACATAAGATGTTTAATTAAACTAAGTCCAAGTCCTATATGAGCAAAAAGAGTTCCTCAATTAGCAATCTTGAAACATGTTAAAAATAAAGGGTCAACTTTGAAAGTTAGTGAGTTTCCATGGGTTAAGCATATATA
>BJCM01069805.1:0-14260 GCA_018326385.1 Flaveria bidentis
TATATATATGTGTGTGTGTGTGTGTGTGTGTGTGTGTGTGTATTTGTATTATAGTAACATATTTAGTCCAAGGGTATTTTGGTCTTTTTCTAAAAAATTAACGGAGAAAATGGATGGAGTTAACGGTTTGGACCTAATTGAGACAAATTTTAAACCACAGTGGTTAAACCGGACTTTTTTAAACTATTGAATGAAAAACGTTATAACCATCAAACCACAAAGACTAAAAGCGTAATTTACTCTAAATATTAACTTGTCATTCACAAATCCATTCTCTTTGAAGTATTATGCTCTATATAATAGAACAAACTTAGCTACATCAAAATTTGATGATTTTATATTTGACCACGAATACTTTCTTTATTTACATAATATATTATCTTTGTGCTCATATCAAATAAATTTAGTAATAAAATATATTATTTTCATATTCTAGTTTTAAACTAAATGATCCTTGTAATTGAGAAAAATAATCTGGTCCTTAAAATCTAGCCAAAGTTAAAAGGCAGTATGGCACCATTCATATTTTGAAATCTAAAATCAAACACCTGCATGTTCACTTGACAAATCATAAGGACTATATTTGTAACTTTTGACAAACCATGAGGACTATTTCTATACCTTTGAAAAACCATAAGGATCATTGTGTAACTTTTCTATACTTTTGTGTTTAAAGCCTCGTATCATTTCATATAAGCTGATTAAGTTTATATTTATACCAACCTGTTTATCACGTACTACTTTGTAATTATACAATTTCAAGTTGCCTATGTAAAATATTCTATTTCACTTGTAGATAATTAGATAGTTTGGATTATTAATATAAAAAATCTCAAATGTTCGCATGTATCAAAACATGATAAGTATATAAACCATTTTAATAACCAAACATGTTAATAAACTGATTGGATTTGTTTTATATGACATCAGGGATTGAGAATATGAAATCTCCATTTAGGGGGATTGTAGAGGACATTAAGGGCAGGGCATCATGTTACAAACAAGATTGGACTGCTGGTATTAGACCTGGAATCAGGTAAAGTTATCTGAAATTTTATTAAAAAGCACCTTTTAATCCCATTATTTGTGAAAATATAGGATATAATGTTTTAAGCAATAATTAATTATATTATTTGTACATTTTCTTGTTTTGATGTTATCATAGGATATTAGCTCCAACGATGTACATCTTCTTTGCTTCCGCACTACCTGTCATTGCTTTTGGAGAGCAACTAAGCAGAGACACGGGTACCCTTTTAAATTTTCGTATACAAGCATGATAAAACTTCTCTTTGGGATCGCTTACCAAAATCTAGTAGTTTGGAGTAAACAACTTCAAACTAGTTATTCAAAACGCTTAAATCAAGGCTTAATCTTGATACTCTCAAAACTACTCAATTAACTTCTGTATAAAAACATTATAAATTCATCTATAAGTTTTAACAAGCACTTATGAGGTTCTTTGGCATTGTCCCTTCTCAAACCCTAAATGGGATATGATTTTGCTAGGTATGCTTACTTTTATATATGCTAGACTTATAACTTATCTTTTTTGTGACCAATTTTCAAACCTTTATGCGTGGAGATGTTACTAACTTGCATCAAAATATATTAAATTTGTCACATGTTTAAAAATATTGTGTCGGGAACTTTAAAAGTTTTAGTTTTAACCATCAAACTTTTAACTTTTACATGTTGATACTTTCACTTTTCAACCATTTAATGTGACCAACTACACTATTCTTTACCATTTGAAGTAGCCAAACAACCATCAAAATGCCCCCAAATACATCAAAAGGCAAGTTTTGATGTTGCATGTGATTCAGATAGGTCGATACATCTTGATGCAGTTAACCATAAAGTCTATTACATATAACAATAGGTGTAAAGTTTGATACATTTCTATGCAAACTGCCTTGTTATAAACAAAACTATGGTTGCGCGCCATGCATGAGCTTATTTTTCTAACCTATTGTCTTCTTAGATGGAAGATTGAGCACTGTGGAGACATTGGCTTCTACCGCTATATGTGGCATCATACACTCTATCATTGGTGGACAACCTCTTATGATTGTGGGAGTTGCAGAACCTACAATTATTATGTATACATATTTGTATAATTTTGCCAAAGGGAGACAAGATTTGGGGCCACAACTGTACTTAGCTTGGGCTGGATGGTAATACATTTATAAAGTTTATATCATATAACTTTGTTTAACACAAACATAGTGAATAGTCACATGCTTTATAGAGAAAACTTTTAATTCAAAAAAGTATAAGACAAAATAAACTCGAAACTAAAAATTGAAATATAATTTTGTTGGGGGTGAAACTCGTGTTGGGTCGTCAGGTTGATTAATTTATTAGTCTAAACATGGTCTGTAAATTTATTAATTTTAAATACATCAACTCGAACATAGATATATTTCATGTAACCTAAATATGGGTTTGGGAGCTGTAAATGAGTCATAATTAAGTTGTAAAGGGAGTAAAATGATCATTAACGGGTTGGTGAGTGGTAATAAATGGGTTAAACGGGTTGACAAGTTAACATTAGAATATGTATCTTTTAAGTTTTTTCTAGTTTTAAATAGGTTGACCGATCGAACTTTTAATTAAACAAATTAAACATGTCAACTACAACACTAATTGTTATATTAAACTAACTATGTCATGAGATGTTATTAACAAGTTAAAAATGCCAACTAAGAAGCTGATTATTTTGATAGTGTGCCAAAGATTTATACTCATAGTTGTTGTATGTATTTACATTTTAAAACTTACATTTCATGTAACCAACTTTAAAACTTAACTTCAGATAAAGAAGGATATAATTCCATGTATCAAGTTTAAAAAATTGGTAACATGAAAATATATATTATTTTTAAAAAAGTTGGTTACATCAAAAGGTAAGTTTTAAAGTCCAATACATATAATAGTATACAATAGTAATACATGTAAAGTTGAATACATTTTCATGCAATTTGACATAAAATAATCTAAACTAAACTTTCTAGGAAAAAAAACCAAATTGTTGAATAGGGAGTCCTAGTGATGAGAAAATTTGTTGTTTGCCGCAACATCTAACCCGTTTAGACTGCCTGCTGGCCGTGTAACTTCTCACGGTTTGCAAATTATTATCGTCGTTTGAGGTTGGACTTCATTCTAGCATGTTTTTTATATGCTTTGTGTCTATAAATTTGGGTAGTTTCTTAATATGCTTTGCTCACTTTTGCAGGGTATGCGTATGGACAGCCCTACTGTTGTTTTTTATGGCAATTTTCAATACTTGTGATATTATCACTAGATTTACAAGGATTGCAGGGGAAACTTTTGGGATGTTGATTTCTGTTCTTTTCATTCAAGAGGCCATCAAGGTACTTAGCCATTTACCAATAAGTTTCAAGAGTAAATTACATTTTCATCCTTGTTATACGTCTATCGATCGTGTCCCTATGGTTCATCGTGGTTCTTGTTTTTACCATTTGCATTTGTTTTCGTCCCGCTTCTATTTAAAATGACCCATATAGGATATACCCCCGTAAGTCACAAGAATAGTCATTGGATCAAACTAGTAAGCGAAATAGACATTGGCTTTTTTTTCAAATAAAAGTTAATATGATTGTTATAAATGATTACATCCAAAAGAGGCCAATTTTCTCATGATTATGAAACTTTATGCATACTATTACAACTTTTGCACCAATGAATACATTGTAATCAATTAAATAATCACACATAAGCAGATTATGCAAAGTCTTGAAGTTTTTTGCCGATGATGCAGAGCAAAACCTTAATTACACGTGTCAAGTTTCTATAGCTTGATTGGTGTAATTAACCCAAAAGGTTCCTTTATACCAAACTATGGTAGTACCCGTGTATTACACGGGTTATATACATAAATATTAAATAATTAGTAATAAAAAATATGAATTATGAACCATACTTAAAGATAAAATATGATTATAATTACTTTTAAGTAGTTATTTTAAGTAAAATAAACAAAAATGTATTTTTTAAACTTTTGTTTTATATTGTTTCATGTATTATCCTGATTTTTTTAATTATAGATAGAAAATATATTTTATATAAAAATTTTGTTTCATTAAAAACTATAGTTTGTAATTATTCTGGTTGTTTTAAAAAACCGCTATTAGAAAATTTCAGTTTTTTAATAGTTTTTTTAAAAAAAGGCCGATTTAAAATATATTTTGTTTTAAAAAATTTTAGTGTTTTAGAAAAAATTTATATTATAAATTATTTTTATTAATAATATTTTAATAAAAAGATATGATTTTTAATTCTTTAATAAAATCTATAGCTTGATTTTAAAATTTTAAATAAGAGAGAAAAATATAGCAAGTAATAAAATTGATTTTAATTAAGAGAGAAGTTAGTTTAAATGTTTAAATTACTATAATATTTTTTTGAATGGAAAAATAATGCGAAGATTTTAAATACAATAGATTTACATGTTAATGAAAGGTGTGTGACGGTCAAATTGGTAATTGAATAAAAAAAGTCTAGCTATTTTTATTTAACAACTTTTGTCAGACTGATAAGTATTTCATAACAAAATATTAATGCCTGTTTCGGTAATATATTTAGTCCAAATGGCTATTGACATTATTTCCCTTTTAAATATCCTCTAGAGTGTTTTTTTTTATTTTTTTTATTTTTTGCTAGGGACTTGTGAGTGAGTTCGCCATTCCGAAATCTGAGGATCCGAATTTAGTACAGTATCAATTTCAATGGCTTTACACTAACGGCCTGCTAGCGGTTATATTCTCGTTTGGGCTTCTATACACTGCGTTAAAAAGCCGAAAAGCTAGATCATGGTTGTATGGGACAGGTGAATATTAATGTATTTGTTTTTTTGGACATTTTTGCACTTATATATAAAGTTTATTGCAACCCTAATGACTATAAAAATCTGTTAATTAAATCATTTTTAACATGTTATTAGGTTGGCTTAGAAGTTTCATAGCAGACTATGGGGTTCCATTGATGGTTGTAGTGTGGACAGCACTCTCTTTTTGTGTACCAAATAAAGTCCCATCTGATGTTCCAAGAAGACTTTATAGTCCACTCTTATGGGATTATAAATCTTTATACCATTGGACTGTTATCAAGGTAGATCATTGCAATTCAAGTTTTATAAGTTGTAAAATGGATGGGTCGAGTGATGTGTTAGACGGGTCAGATTACATTTTTCTAAATTATTTTTTATTTGCTTATAAATGATTAGCGTTTTCAATATGATACTACAAAATTTATGTTATGATTGAACGAGTCTAGATTGTCATGCATACACGTATATGCATATATACTTACTTTCTTACAATTTACTTATAGGACATGGGTAAGGTTCCTTTGGTGTATATCATGGGTGCCTTCATCCCTGGCGTGATGATCGCCGCGCTTTATTTCTTCGACCACAGCGTTGCATCACAATTGGCTCAACAAAAAGAGTTCAATCTCAAGAACCCATCGGCCTATCACTATGACATCTTACTGCTTGGATTTATGGTATCTTCATTTCTTGTTAGGCAACTTCTTTGATAAATTCCTATTTCAAGTAACCAACTTTTGTTAACACTAGGGATAGCGATGAAAATAGGTCGGGCTTTGGTAATCCTGACTCATGCAAGATTATAAACTTGTGTCCTATAAATTTGGGGTACCCATTACTCAATACTCATTGTGTATGCGGATATCGGATATACCCATTTATAAGTTTTTACTTATCCACATGAGTATCATCTCAGGGAGAAAAAGGGCAACATAGTCAAAGTTACCGACAACAATGTTACTTTGAATTGGAGCTTTTGAAACTTTGACAGGTTTTTCTGAGTTCTAATCTGAGAAAAAATACTTACCTATACTAGAAATTTAACAAAAGTTGGTTACATTTTTATTCAATTAGCTGTTATTGTTATAGTTAGCCTCTTTTTCTTATATTACTAAATGTTCTTCAAGACATTGCTTTGTGGATTAATTGGACTACCTCCTGCAAATGGTGTTTTGCCTCAGTCTCCTATGCACACTAAAAGTCTAGCTATTCTTGAAAGACAGGCAAGTCAAAAATTCTTCTTTTCAATTACTAAAAGATTGCATTTCTGCTTCATCAATTGAATTCAAATCGGTTTGTAACAATTGAATTACTTGACCAGTTTATCAAGAAGAAGATGATGGAGAGTGTCAATGAAAGCATAGAACAAGAAGCCAGTGCATCTGAGGTCTACAACAAGATGCAGAAAGTCTTTGTAGATATCGTAAATCTTCTATCTATTATTCATACACGTAGTAATCAATTTTTTTTTTAATTTTAGACAATGATAGTCGGCTTATTTAATTATATAGGGGTTGAATAACGAATCTAGTACTAGTTTTAACAATGTCAGTTTTAAATAAAGGTATGCATCAAAATGTAACGAAGTTGGTACACATTTATTGAAGTTCAGTACACACAATTGATGATATGATATCGTGTATTTACTTTAAAACTCATTAAACCGCCCCATTATGATTTATTCCAACATTTTTCAACTAATTGTGATCCATTGCAGACTAATGTAATCGTTGGAGAACTAAAGGACTTGGAGGAAGCAATAATGGGTGCAGAAGACATGGGTGGAAACACAAAGGAGAAGTTTGATGCCGAAAAACACATCGATGCTTACTTACCTGTTCGAGTCAACGAGCAAAGAGTTAGCAATTTTCTACAGTCGATTTTTCTAGCCGCGTCTATGTGTGCCATGCCCGTAATCAAATTGATTCCCACATCGGTTTTATGGGGTTATTTTGCCTATATGGCCATTGACAGCCTTCCAGGAAATCAGTTCTATGAAAGAGTCTTGCTTTTTTTCGTCCCCCCTGGACAAAGATACAAGTAAGTTATTTTACAAAGGTTTATTATCAATCACTCGACACGAAAATGGGCCGATTGAACGTGTTGAGAAAGGGATCACTTTAGAAAATATTTAAATGGTTTCTGGGTTGAGTGAAGTTGGGTTGGACTTAGGGATGTAAACTAATCGAGATGAGCTAGAGCTCAAGTAAGCTCTAGCTTTGACTAAAGAGCTCAAATTCGGCCCATTTCAAGCTCTATATCTAAAGTTTGAATACAAATTGTGGTATTTTTTAAACATGATTAATTATTATATTTATATAAAATTCTATGATGGGACTAGCTCATTTGGTAAAGGCTTTGCCTCTTAAAAGAAAGGTTTTGGGTTGAAACCCAGACAATAATGTAATATGAAGTAATTTAAGAGTAGAAGTAGTAGGATATGTTTTCCGTTAAAAAAAAACAAAATCTACCCTGTTTATGTCAATTTGGACCAAAATATTGTCTTCTAATATTAATATTTCATGATCGAAATTTGGCAGGTTTCTTGAAAAGGTTAATATGTTATTTGTCAAGACAGTGCCATATAGTACCATCACCATATTCACTATCTTCCAGATTGTCTACTTCATAGCATGTTTCGGTGTGACATGGATCCCGATTGCGGGCATCCTCTTTCCGATCTTGTTTTTCATCCTCATCATCATAAGACAATACATTCTACCAAAGATGTTTCTACCTCGTCATTTGAACGAATTAGACATAGCTGAATTTGAGGAAATTGAAGGTGATGCATCACAACCGCTGTTACAATGAGAATATAGATGTGTAATACATAATCAATTTTAAGTTAAAAAAATGAGAAACCGCTTAAAAGCTTGTACTTATTACCTTAGTTGTGATACATATCGATTATGTAACGTCATAATCATTTTTCTTTTTTTCTCCACTAAATCTTATATGCAATATCTAAAAACATGCATATGGTTCTCATAAATTTCTATTTAAATCTAATTATGTATCTATAGAACCTCAAATATTGTGGGTTATAAACAATGTATGTTATTATTAAGGTAGTGAAAATGTCCAATCTAGCCATGCCATCATAAAAGGTTGTATTTTCTTGTATTGGCAAGCAGTGGCGGAACCAGAAATTTTTTTTCTATGGGGTCACTAATTTTTGGTGATTAGAATTGTAACGAAACAACATAAAGTTTTTCGGGTTGTCCGATCGAATCGGGTCAAAATAGACATAACTAAATTGTCTTGAAAATATTAAAAAATACGGTACCAAAATAAATCAAATAACACTTACACTTATAATCTTTCCTTAAATTCGAGCTGAATTCAAATTAAAACTCAAATTGAAAATTTTAATGAGTAACTGTATGTGTATAGTTGTTGTCTGCTGGTTTGTATAAACTTCCCATCTTCTTTTAGTGTCTGCTGGTTTGTATAAACTTCCCATCTTCTTTTAGTATCTTCTGATATAGTTCTAATTTTTAATCTTTACTATGTTTTGATTATTAAGTAATTGATTTGATCAACTTGGTTTGGTCACTAATTTGTTTAGATGAACTGATAACAACATTTTATACTTTGTATTCTGCTCATCTTTATTATGGTTGTATGTGTATTAAAAAATCAATCTTGGTCTTATCAAAAGGCTATTAAAAACTTATTTATTATTTGATATTTGAACTCTTCTAACACCTTACCAAAATAATCAAGGAAGTCAAGAAATGAATAATCCAAACAATAAAACTATAGGTTGAATCCAACTGTTTTTTATGAAGCCTTGAGGTAGGTGTTTTGTGAAATTGGAGAACTAATTTGGTGAATACTATGTAATTTTTTCTAATTATTTTTTTAGCAAAGTTGAAGGTTTGTTGTTTCATTTTAGAAGAGATATATCATTAGTTAAAGCTTAAAGGTGTCTTTTTACAATAGCTCTATTATATATCATTTTTGTTTTGTTTTCATTAAGTGTTTGTGAAGTAAAAGCATCCTGGATCACTAAACTTATTATTGTAAGTTTGCTTTGCTGTGTACATCTTTTAATTTGGGTTTTGATTTGTTTTTCACCAGACTACAAATATCAGGTATATTTAAACATTAGAACTTGAACTCAATTGAGATATCAAAATCACTCAAACAACTTAATTAACAACAATAATAACACCAAAATCACCAAAACAAAATCTAGGGTTTGAGTCTTATAATATAAACAAATAAACAAAATTATAAAACTAACCTTAGAAACTTGAAAGCTTGAATGAATTTTGGCCGGTATACCTTAACTGTCGCCGTAGTTATGGTCAACCATTGAGTCGCCGGACGTCGGCACCGAGATGTAGCTTGGATGGGGAGGGTTTTGGGCCTACGCAGAGGAGTAGGAGAGCATCGATATGTGGGTGGGAGGGCTTTAAATTAGGTTAAAATGCTGATATTTGAGGGTAAAAAGGTAATTTCATCAATTAAAAAGAAGTTAAAAAAAGTCCCTTGTAAGATTCAAACTCATGACGTAAAAGATACGAGAAGCAACTTTCAGCACATGGAACAACTGAGCTGAGACTGGAATTTTAGTTAAAGTTCGAACTTAATAATATTTATGGGTTCACATCCTAAAAACTATGGGTTCACACACTTTTTCGGTATTATACGATACACTACATACTCAAAAATCAACGGGGTTACTTGACCCCGTTCCATTGGCTGTAGATCCGCCCCTGTTTGCAAGATAATGTAACATTATATATACGAGAGACACTCTCTTTTCTATTTTCTATATATGTTTATGTTCGTTTTCTTCGTATTAGCTTTAGATTTATCGAATAAATACTCGCATCTATGTTGTTTGTTGTAAAGGTATTATTTATTAAAAGGTTGAGTATAGTCACTCCAATTACAGTCGGGTTGTATAGACTCTCGATCCTTATCTTGAGCTAGCTATTTTTATACAAGCTTAACACTAGACACGAGCCACAAGCCGCAAGCTTTTTCAAAAACAAAATCAATTTTCAAATTGTGTGATACTAACCGGTGTTTTCTGATTTGGATAGGACCACTTAGTTGGTCGGGCCAGATTTCTTTTATAATTTTTTTGGGATTTTAATGAGTTTAAGAGATGGTTTGAATTATGAATTAAAGTGTCTGGAAAAATATCTCCTTCACAGCGTCAGCCTCCAGCAGGTGGTGGACGCCGATCTTCCGCTGTTCATCGAATCCAGACTACATTCAGAATCCGACGGATCCGTAACTCAAGTTTCAGATCCAGATAAAAGTGATCAATGCAGATCTCGGGATGCTTTAAGGCGAAATAGTGGCGGATGAAGGCTGTTGAAATGGTGAACTTTCATGATGTTATGTTATGTACCACTTGGTGATCGCATTGAGACTCGCTTATGATGTTTTCTGACGTTACGATCGGTAATAATAGTAATACTCCGACTCTTGTTGCTTTTAGCAGTTTTGTTTCATTTATCGTTTTGTGTTTTTTATGACTAATTGTTGATGCATCTTGCAATGTGTATCTGAATCTATCGTGTATAGTGTAAACTGAATAGCACGATAATGATGAACAAAATTTGCAGTGGAATCTTCAAGTTTGGAGTGCAAACATACTAATTTAGATGCACCATAATTGAATTTTATGAATAAAATCAGAAATTAAACACGTAGAGTTGTTGTTAGGTAGATTGATACTGATTAAAACGATTGGGTTTACTTGTGAATGAAATGTGGAATAAAGGAAATGCTTTTTGGGACTTCTACGGGTTTGAACAAGTCGAGCTAATTGTGATGCGCTTGAAGTTGACTTGTTAAAGTCTTGAATTGACTAATCGAGTCGAGCTTAAACGGGAATTAGCTCTAGTTTGAGCGAGCTTTGAGCTTATATGGAGGCTTGTATAGTTTTTGAGACTTCTAGGGGTGTACACAAGTATGAGGCATCTGCCTCGTGATTTACTTTTGAGATTGACTTACTGAAATCTTGAATCGAGGCGAGCTTGAGCAAGTTTAAAGGGCGCTCGAGCTTATATTAGAGCTCATGTCCCTTCTAATACTTCTAATAGTGTGAACAAGTCGAGTTTAAACGAGCTTATATTGGGGTTTATTTAATAAACAAGCTTGATGGAGTTATATTATTTATATTAAATCACAAACAGTCCCTTTAAGTTGCATTATTAAATTACCCAAACAATCCCTTATTCATATATATAATTATAAAACTACCCAAATAATCCCTTATTTATATTAAATGACACAAGCAGTACCTTTAAGTTATATTTGTGGTCGTTTTAAATTACATTAGATGATCCCTGTGGTTTTATTAAAAATAATAGGTTTGGGTACTAAGAGTTTTTTTATAATAGGTTGGGGTATTGTGTTTTCAATTTGTAACGAGTTAAGGTATTAACACTAACAAACGGTAGCTTTTCTGTTAAATCTAAGGGCATGTTCGTCTTTTCACTTTATAAAGACTATTAATGTAACTTAAGGGGGTTGTTATGATATTTAATACATACAAGGGACTGTTTGTGTGTATATATATACACACATATATGTAACCTTAGGTTCAAACCAGATCTTACCACCACCACTAACCATCGACAACCACCACTACTAACCACCGATGACCACCACCAAGAACCACCACAACCACCACCACAACCACCAAGAACCACCACTACCGCTAGTCATTGGCATCAATTGCGTCGTCATCATCATCATACGCACCGCATATTCACCATCATCGCCCCATCATCATCATCATCATCATCATCTTCACCTCCACCATCACACACCATCATCATCTCACCAAATCCACTTCCTTTTCCCCTGTAATAGCATCAGTGATTGGGCAGTAGTGCACCAACTGAAAGTCAAACTAACTTGGGGTAGTGTGGTGGTTGTGCATGGGTATTCGGTGGTGGTTAGATCTCGATTGGGTTTCATATTTCTTGTGAGCATGACGATTTATTGTGAAAATAGAAGGATAAGCAGATCTAGTGTGATTTTGAGTTTCTTAAGTTGGGGATCAAATATAGATTAGGATTTAAGGTGTGTATATTTGTTTTAGATTTTTGTGTGATATTGAAATGGCCGGTGGAAGCGATTGGTGATGGTTGAAAGGAGGAAGTGGCTGACAGTGGTGGTTGGATGGTAACAGTAGGTGGTGGCGATGGTGGCTAACCGGTGGCGTTGGTGGCTGACGGGGAAAGAGGGAGGGTTGGTTTTCTTAAGTTATAGTTATTTACAAAAATGGTCCATGGATAAGAAAAAGATATGATATTACAAAAAAAGTCTAAGAAAGGGTATTATAGTCTTTTTATTTAAATTTAACAGAACATTTAACATCTGTTAGTGTTAATACCCGTTTTCGTTACAAAATTGAAAACACAATACCTAACATATTACAAAAAAACCCTTAGTACCCAAACTTGTTTTTTTGAACAAACCACAAAGACCATTTATGTAATTAACTCTACTTTTAGATTTAAACATAAAAACTAACATCCGTTAGTCTTAATACCTTAACTCGTTACAAATTTGAAAACACAATACTTCAACCTGTTACAAAAACCCTTAGTACCCAAACTTGTTATTTTAAATAAACCACAAGGACTAATTATGTAATTAACTCCATTAAGAAATTTACATTAATAAGCTGTGTTTAAACGAGCTTATATTTGTATTCGATGCAGACATAGTTTGTCATTCCGGATGTGATGCTATATTAGTGGATAAAAAGGTCCTTTAAGCTATTTATGATCACTGGATCAGACCACTTGTTGATTTTTTTTCTTTTATCCCATTGTCATCAAAGTTAACTACTTTACTCTTTCTTATTCCAGGAATTTAAGGCCAAATTAGGTGACTAAATATGACAACACAATAGTTGAATCACATGATAATGTATGCCTCCTTGGTTATCTAAATGAAGGCTTAGGTGAAAATTGTACATTACTATAAGCCAAATGATGATAATATGCACTTTTAGGTTAAGCTAAAAGCTTGTTTAAAGTTTGTATTTTTACTCAAACTAGTAGTTTATTTTCAACAGATTCATACCTGTGTTTTACAACCTATGATTTGTTATGTAATTTACAGGTCCACTTATTAGGAATAGTTGGATAGAGTGTTTTGGATTGGTGTTGTTGAAAACTATAACAGACAAAAAGTTACCCAATATTGAAAAGGAGTTGTAGCGTTTGGTGAAGAAAGGTCCCAATAGAACATGATTATTGGGAAAAATGTTAGAAAAGTGTACTGTCATGAAGGCCAAAGCACGACGATCTGAAAAGAAAATGAAAACAAAAAATAGTAAAGCGTGAACCGGGCTTGTGTTTGAGACAATTCCCTTAAGCAGATTCGCGGTCTGTTCCCTAGGTACGCTGGTTCGAAACAGCAAACACGTTATGCCGGACTTGAGCACTTGCCTAAAACGTAAACGGAGCTACATCAGTGGAGAGAGGAGATGGAAAGAGAAAGGATATGATTTTGATGTGTCTAATATTCTACACTTGAACTGGTTTATATAGTCATAAATCCATAAAGCCATTATTGATACGTAATTATCATCATTAGCACATAGTAACGTTGGTCCTTAGTGTTTGGAGGTGCATTTGAGTCCGCGAGACGTGCTAGAACGCACAAATTCAATGAAAATCCAACCAAAAACCCATTTTTCACCCCCATGCACGCGGGTAGGACTTGTGGTAAAATATGTTATAAAAATACACTAAAATGGTAAGACAACTCCTTATAAACCATATCTCACTTTGTTCCCACACCAATATGGGACAGTGTACACCATAACACACCCAAAACTTACAACAAAAGAAGTGAAGGAAACTATGGATCGACGTCTTAACAACAATTTCCCCTTAGAAGGTGCTTTTAAATGCATTGCACTAGTAGTAAGATGCATTGCTTTGAAACTCGGGGATACACCTTCAACTCCAGATATCATGAGTTGTTTGGAAGAAGTAGACGAAGCTCGTACGTAAACCAAAGCTCAAGAAGGTGTCGGGCTATAGAAGAGAGTAGAGATAAGATATTGTATTTCTCAAACTATTAACGATCTAATAGTTCGTAACTATACAAATAGGGTAACAATACTCCCCCCTAATAAAAATATTATGAGGCAGAAAAGAGGAGAACGAGAGATCATTAGTGCATAATAACAATGATCATCCGTGCAAACTAAACTGAAAATAATAATTACAATAATGATCATTCAAAACGAGCATCTGTTACCGGATTGAAAATTCAAAATCGAGTTTAAAAAACTGCCTCGCGTGGACACAGGTGTTTGAGGTGCATTCGTGTTCGCGGGACGTGCTGGTACGCACAAGTCGATGAAAATCCAACCGAAAACTGATTTTTGCACCCCCCCCCCCCCCCCCC
>BJCM01069816.1:5612-15788 GCA_018326385.1 Flaveria bidentis
CAAACCATAGTTTTTAACAAAAAAAGTTTTTTTTATATAAAATATATTTATATAAAAAGTTTTAAAATCAATATTTAAAAATAAAACTATTTAGATAAGAGAGTTAGAAAAATAGTATAATTGTTATATTTCTTGAACTATTACTTATATATAGTTTTAATCATATCTTATATTGAAATATCATACTGTAACAGTTCTTTTTATTACTAACTATAGTCTATTTAATAAATGATTTTCTAGACTGTATACCTGTTTGTCTATTTGATCTATCTATAATGAACAAAATTAGGATAATACGTTACATAATTATAAAACAAAAATTTTAAAAACACATTTTTGTTTATTTTACTTAAAATAACTATTTATACGTAATTATAATCATATTTTATCTTCAACTATGGTTTCATAATTCATAATTTCTTATTACTAATTATTTAATATTTTATTTATTTAACTCGTTTAATACACGAGGTACTAAACTAGTTTACAATATTTGAACCCTTTTACCCTCTCTATGCATCTTTTACGTTTCTTTTTTAGAGTAAATTACATAAAAGAATTTTTATTTTTATTAATAATTTCACTTTTCAATCTTTATCTTTAATAATTACATTAGGTAACTTTTATGTATATGGTTTGTTTCATCATTGGTTCTTTAATCTTACGGTTGTTAGTTTGCATCATTAAGTTAGGTCACGTGATTATCACATAAGTAGACATGTAAAAAAACATCTAGGCAGCACTATCCAAAAACGAATTGATGCATTAGGAAAATATGTTTTGTAAAACGTTACACCTCAAACAAATTATATATCTTTTAACATTACTTTTTCTAAAACTAGTTTTATAAAGAAAAATAATTGTATCATATGATTTGTATATTAGTAATAAACTTAATTTATGAAAATTAGAATGCATATCATATGAAGTAATTTAGATGTTTTCTACAATCATATAATTTCAGATTTCATATGATACATCAAATTTTCATAGAATTTGCATTCTAATTTGAACAAAGTATCTAAATAACATCACTCTCGCTTGCATTATAATTTCTGTGTGCTAACTTTATTATCGATACTTAAATCATATGATACAAAAAAACTAACTTTAAAAAAAGTGATCATAAAAAATATATAAAATTTGTTTAAGATTTTACTCGTTTATCTTAATGTTTACAATCATATTTTCCTAACTAATTTTATGTAGCTTGCAATATTCTACTTTCTATGTATTAAGTTTATTCTTGATATTAGATTATATCAAAGAGTAAATTTTTATAAAACCAATTTTTTGAAAGGGTGATGATAAAATATATAAAATTGTTTGAGGTTTTACTCGTCGGTCTTAACGTTTTACTAATCATATTTAACGAATTAAACTAATGACTGTTAAACTAACGAACCAAAGATGAAACAAACCATATACATAATATAATTATTAAAGATAAAGGTTAAAAAGTGAAATTAGTTATATAAATAAAGATCATTTTATGTAATTTACTCTTTTTTATATTACTACCAACCATATTTACATTTATTTATATCCTCACTAGGTTTAGTTACCCGTGTATTACATGGGATGTGAAGAGTTAATTATTAAAATAACACAAAAACATAAATAAAACTAAATGTATTAGACGGGTTGAAAATATAAAATTGATTAGTTCCTAGATTGTTATTTATATAATACTAACATTAGTAAATCCATATATTATACAAGTTAAAAAATAATATATTAATTATAATGGAAATTCATGAAGTATAAAAATAATTTTTCAAAATAAGATATGATTAAAATTACATATGAGTAATAATTATAATTGATAACTACAAGTAATAAAATAATAATACTAATTTTTAAACTTTAGTTTTTAATTTTTTTTCCGAAAAAGATTTAACAATTTTTTCAAAACAAACTGTATTACAAATATTATTTTTAAAAGTTTCTTATTATAACTCCTACTTTTGATTATTTTTAGTTTATAATGAAGTTTACTTTTTAAAAACATCATTTTTAAGATATTACATATTTTTAAAAATGTTTGATGTTTTAAAAAAACTCTTATTGGGTATAAAACATATTTTCTAGAAATAACATTAATAAAAAGACATATTTTCTTAATTTATTAAAAAATATTTTTGGTCTTTAATAGAATTAAAATTATTTAATTTTTAATTAAGTTAACTTTTTTAGAGGAGAGATAGACGGAAAAAACAAACTAAAAGGGTCTCGAAAGATGATAAGTATCCCTCAAGTTACTCTTTTAATATTATATACAGATTTAACCACACTATATATCTTGCTCATATATTAATCTTCCATCTATTTAGACCTTTTCATCTATCTTCTTTCGTCTTTTATTTTTTATCCAAGAATATACAGCCAACAAGTTTGAATGCACTCATTGTGGAATGTTTGTGAAACAAAGGAGCAATCAGTAAACCACAAAAAGAAAGAAGATATATAAAAATATTTGTACAAACAAACATTTATTAGTTATATTTGTGAGGTTTGCAACCCGGATTGCAATTCTGAATAAAAATGTTTGTGGAAAAACCACAACTTAAATGTAAGTCAAAGTTTAGCATGTCTGAAAATATTTAATTACACATATATGAGTTGTTTGATTATTCTACTAAAATATTTATTTACACAATTTAAATGAAATTCTGTATGAATAGACACTAGCCATTAGATCCAGCCCTTAATGGTTGGATTTTCATCCCATGCCCACAAACACGTTAATATGTATTAGCAGCGGCATGTTGTTTAGCAGCGGCATGTTGTTATTGGGTCGCCACTAACAAAGTCACCGTTAAAAGAGCCCCCCTATTGACCACAATGCTTGTAGTGTTTGTTGACACATTATTTTTAAACGCTTTCATGTAATTGTGATTGATTTATGTTAGCAAGATTTATTTTGAAAGAAGAATGATTCTCTAGGAATAAAGAAAGTAGTATTTCGAACTTATGAAGTTATGATAGCAAGATAGGTACTAAAAGGACAAAGATTCCTTATTTTTTGGCTCGTATATTTTTAAAACTTGTCTCGAAAAACAAAAAAAATTATAACGTTGTTTTGATATCAATATATCATAAAGAAAAGGGTATTTAAATCTGTGTGTTATTAATTCAACCAAATGTATTGAAACTTTTTCAAGGAGAGATAAAGATTATTCGATGTGCACATACTTGGATTATTTGAATTAGCCACCAACCGATTGCCTTGCATGCCGGGTTGTTTTCAAATGGGGTGAGATAGTATGCACCTAATTATTTGGCATCTTCAATTAAAATATTGAATTTATATAGTTTTAAATAGTACTTATTTTAAAGAACAATACTTAAAATCACTTTGTAGAGGTCTAAAGCCTACATAATTTAACATCTCTCCATATGTTCAAGAATATTATCGGTAAACCCTACAAAATGTTAGCCTCTTGTAAAATTAGCGTTATTTCACCAAATGTAGGTGAAACATGTGTATTCGGGCGTCACCTTTCAACAAATGGCTTAATTAAGGTACAATCAATGCTCCTTCACCCACACTTAAGCATCCTACCAAAACTGGTAATAGATATGTTAATAATTACAGATGCAAATAATGAATATTCATCTTTATTTTAGTATTGTTACTTGTGAGTTCATTGATTTAGACAATCATTTATGGTTTATAGGTTCGTGGAAGGGGCTTGATGATTTTTTTGGAAATCTCAAGATTTGGTGAAGTTTTAAGGAAAATAGCCTATCTCTGAAATAAGCATGCCCATGTTGAACAAACTAAAATTTCTTCAAGCATGATGCTCAACATATGCATGTTACTTACAAACATAGCCATGTTCGGCCCAACTTTAGGATTTGTACCCAATACTCCCCACTGATCCATATCTAACTTTTTATACCAAACCCTATTTCTCTTAAGTCTCTTAGGTGATTTTGGAGATCTTTAAAAAATCAAGGCTAAGATTGAAATTAAGTAATTTCAAGGAGGATTTAATATCATCCAACCCATTTCCACTCGATTTGAATTGAATTCCTTTAGATCTATTATGATGTCTTCCATGTTCTTAAGTTTAGATGTGGTTTGTTAAACCTCATAGGCTAAACTCATTTGATCACTTAGATTAGATGAAACTTAGCATGTTTACATGTTATAACAACTTGTACATATTCTTGGTGCTGTTTTTGTTTATGTCATGATGAAACTCGTTTATTTTTCAATTATTATGTGTGTTTTTTTTCTAGTTTGATGAAATTTCAATCATGTGGGTGTTGTAAGCATGTTATGTTGGAAACCTTATGTCTCTACAACACTTATGTATATGATGGAATTTTGTAATTTGTGACATCTGACTTGGAATGGTTGTGGATAAAGGTTGGATATTAAGTAAAACTAGATAAATGTGCATCCCTATGCTTATGTTTGAGAAAATTATGATGTATATCATGAATCTCTCTTCTCATTGGTTAGAAATTGATTTCAAAATCATGGTTTGATACTCATGAATTGAAGGATAATTATAGTTTTGCCTATTATACATAATCTGAGGTGGTTGTCATGTGTTTTTCATGTTAACTTTCGAAGGATTTGTGGAGTGAGATAACCCTAATTTGGGTCTAGTTTATTTTTGACATTAACCTAATTATATAATTCCTTTCTCATTACATAACTTTAGGCGGCTTTCATGTCTTTATCATCTTAGCTTTCCAAAGAGTTATATGTTTAGATACCCTTGTAAGACGTTTAGGCTACTTTTATGTACCATGTCTAAAAATTATCGAATCTCAAGTTTGTGCTAGTTGTTATTGCCATGCTAAGTGAAGTCAAAGTCCAAGTGGTATCTTTAATTGATCATGTATCTTCGTCTTTACTTCCATGGTTTGTTAGTTTAACTTGCTAATTTGTTTAGTTAATTTTAATATTCATAATTTATATTAAATTGATTGGTTAGATAGTGACAATAATTTAGTATTGGGAGCTATTGCATCCATGGATTGATACTCGGTTCTTACTTAGAGCTATACTAATATACAATAGATGCACTTTCTTATTTATGTGTAGTTAGTCTAAGTTTGATAATTTTTTATAATATTAAATCTTCATTATGTGAAAAATCCTTGCTAAAACTATATATATGTTCACACGCGTCAAGGGACATGATGATTTCAAGAATGATCCAAATTGTCACTTGAATCATTTATGCATATTTTCTTTTTTTTCATCTTATAAATATTTTTTTTATCTTTTATTCCTTTTTATGGTGCTTAGTTGTTTGTTATGTTTTTAGGAAGCTTATGTTTGTATCTTCTTCTGTCGAGTACCTTATTGAGCCAATTCAGATCTAGAAAAACTACTTAATAAGTGAAACTTGAGGAAAAAATCTCTACAAATATCCAAGGAAATCAATATTGAAGCTACTCGTTTACATTTACCGTGGAAACCAAAAGCAAGGAGGAAAACAACAAAGAAACCAACACCGAGGAAATAACTCCAAGGATACAAACACTAAAGATATAAGGAACTAAAACAATGAAGATAGAACCATCTATGATTATGCAAGATAATCATTGGGTGGTTTGGCATCGAGCATTGTTAGACTAGCGATTAATGTCAACAACTATGAAATCTGGCCACAAATGATACAAATGATTCAAACCAAGGTTCATTTCTATGGTTTATCAGACGAAAACCTGAATGCGCACATAGCAAATTTCTTGGAAATTTGTTTAACTTTCAAGATGAACAGGGTGTCTGATGATGCAAGCAAGCTTAGTCTTTTCCTATTCTCCCTTCGAGATCAAGCAAAGGATTGGTTAAAGTCACTCCCTCCTAGTTCAATTACTATCTGGGAAGATCTTGCTTAAAAAATTTTGTTTATATACTTTTCACCATCTAAAACTATAATATTGAAGAATAACATTACTTCTTTTATAGGAAGAATCACTTTATGAAGTTGGGGAGAAAAATAAAGAAATGATGCACATCATGGGATGGATGAGTGGATGAATGTTACTATCTCTTAGAACAGGTTATATCCACAAGATTGCCAAATAGTTGATGCTATAGTTGGAGGTTCTTTAACCATGGAAATACCTACATAGGGGTATGCTATACTTGAGCAATTAGCACTGAACAACTATCAGGGATCATATTCATGAAGCAAACCATTAAGAAAAGGGGTGCGTCATGTAGATTACTACACATCTCTAGTGTAGATACATGTGTACCTAGTTTATGAGCTTAATGTAAAATGTCTTTATTGTCTTACACATATGTAATATAATGGGTACTTAATGAAATAAAATGTGTGGTTGTGCTTATAATGTTTATTATTTCATTGATTAGTAGATTAACGCTTGTTGAACTAACTATATAGGTTTGTGGTTGTTTGAATTAATCTTAGTAATGTAATGATTAAGAAATATATTCAAACCTAGTAATGAGAAACCCTAACCTATAAATACCACTTAATTCGTGGAAAAACGTAACATTTTGATTACATACGTACCCTAGCCGTCCAGAGACCTTTAAGAACCTGTTCCAAGTTCATAGATCGCACTAGATCATTTACCAATCGTTCTTAACGTTTAGATTCAATCTACAATTGTTTCTACGTGTGTTCTCACTGATTGGATCACCAATCAAATAGGATTCCGCACTATTTGATTCGGTATACACGTTTATCAGTTAGTATTTCATCCAGTACACGATCTTAACAAGTGGTATCAGAGATTTGGCTCTTGATTTACGTGTGATTCAATCGCTTTTGATATAAAAATTGTGTTTTTCACTAAAAAATGCAATCTTTTTGTGTCAAACGGTGTTTTAGACGTATCCAGTTCGTAAAGTTAACTTTTTCCGGCATACGACAATTAAGTTTACTGAGAAATTCAAGTTTTTGAGTTCAAAATACCTTAAACCTTCGAATTCTCAAAATCCAGCATCTTTAGTCGGCCGATTGACTCAATCACATGACTGAGTTCATACGCATCCCTCATACGCACGATTGGACTCATTCGTACCTTCATTCGTACGACTGAACTGTCTAGTCCCATAGTTCATCCGCACCTGTCCATTTGCGCGATTGATTCATCCACATTGGTTCATTCGCCTGTTTGAGCCATCCGCATTGTTCAATCGCCCGAATAGCCCAATCACACACCTTCATTCGCACAAGTACAACAGTTTGTTTCAAAGTTTAAGGTTAAGAGTAATGGAGTATCAGTATTCAGCGTTCACCGCAGGGAGAGACTCAAGGATCCAAAATCTATTGCTTCTGAAAATGAAGTGGGGAATCATAATAAACCACCTAAGCTAATCACGTTAGATGATTATCCACAGTGAAAGCAAAGATTTGAGATCTACTTGAATGGAGTAGATCCAAATATGTGGGAGTCGATAGAGACAGGGTATAGCATGCCTGTAGGAGCAGATGGAGTCAAACTTAAATTAGGGGGCATGATTGATGGACAAAAGGTTAAGTACAATGCTGAGAAGAAAGTTTATGCATTTCTCACTCAGTCAATTTCTAAGGACATTTTCTATCAATTTTCTGGGAACAAGCAAACAAAAAAGCTGTGGGATGCATTGGAAAAGAGGTATGATGGAAATGCATCATTAAAAGCTCTTAAGGCTAAAGCGTTGAAGAAGGAGTTTGACAACTTCTCGTCAATGGAAAATGAGAGTTTGGATGATGTAATTGATCAGTTCTATCACTTGATGAGTGAGCTGTACACTCATGGAGTCATCACTTCTATGGAAGACACAGTCTCAAACTTTGCAGATGGGTTGCCTGAAAAATAGGTTTCTTTTGTCTCCAACCTCAGACAGAATGATATGCTCGCGAAGTTAGACATCAATGACTTCATTCTGAAGCTGAGAGAGGAGGAATTGAGGATGAAGTACAGGGCACAAAAGTCTACTTATGATCAGAACCCAGCCTTGTACAACTCAACTCCTCAAGCCAAAACGTTTGGAGCTTCACTACAAACAGCTTTTGTGTCGAGTTCAGCTGGTCCATCTCAAGTCTCTTCTTTGGGATCTAACACGTCAGGGTCGTCTCGTACCCAATACATCGCACCTGAAGCAAATGCTACAAAACTGAAGACCGAGAATCTTGGGAATGTGACTGTTGAGGTAGAAAAGGAGCACATGGACCTCCTAGCAGCGGTAGTCCACTCCTATGATGGGCTAGTTGCTGGGAAAATTGGGAACTGCCATCTGGCAGATGGGGACTACGAGCAGGTAGACGAGACAGAGCTAGAGAGGATGGACATAATGTGGGCTTTAGCAAGTTCTGTCCGGAGAGCTAAGAAGTTTGTCAAGAAAACCAGACAGAACTTGGTTGCTACTAAGGACACAACCTTCGGTTTTAAAAAGTCCAAGGTTACCTGCTTCAACTATGGGGAAAAAGGGCACTTCAAACGTGAGTGCGTGAAGCCCAAAAAAGACAGGAAATGGGAATCCTTTCTCATCCTTTAATCATCAGGATAAACCCACAGGTAATTCTACTTCGTGAAGCAAGGATCCTAAATCCTTGACTGCTCATGATGACGAAGGACAAGATTAGAGCTTTCGGTTTGTGTCTCCGGGAGAATCCAACATTGCTAGTGTCAAGGACTTAGATGACAACTCAACAAGTGAGGGTGATATTTCAGTGGAGCTCGCGATGTCAAATATTGAAGAATCTGCAACTGTGGTAGATCACCTGCCTGAAGAAGGGACAAGTTCAACAAGTCCAGAATCACCAGAACCAGAAAAGTCAGACTCCGCTTTGATGGCTGATTCAACCACTCCCTCTCAGGTAAGTTCCACTACTCAACTTTTCAATAATCATGCTTGTTCTAATTGTAATAAATTTAGGGAAAGCATTGACTTAAAATTTTCTAGGTTATTAGATCATAATGATAGCTTAGTAAATGATTTGCAACTGTGCATAGAAGCCAATAGAATTCTGAAACAAAATGAGCACAAATATAAAGAAAAGATAGAACTTCTGAACAAACAACTTAGGGAAACCGAAGTTGTAGCTTTTAATCAGGCAAATGACATTAAGTTCTATCTTAAATTCCTAGAAGACACTAAGAAACAAAAAATAGTCTTGGAAGTAGAAGTAAACTCATTAAAATAAAAACTGCATAGTTGGACAAGTTCCTCTCATATTGTCCAACACTTAGTGAGAGAACGTAACAATGGGGAGGGTTTGGGATATAAAGTGGTTCCACCACCACATGAGATCTTGATGAATGCAAAAAGTAAACCAATTAATAATAACCTAAGCAAGGATCATGTGGTGTCCACTCCTCTAGTAAGTGATCCAGATTCCACATGTAAACCTAATGAATCTGGCACTAAACTAAAGGAGGCCACGTCAAAATCACAAGGTAAAATGCCTTGTGTCAGTCTGGACAAAAAATTTAATAGGTTAAAGTCACGTCTGGGTCAACCAAGTCTAATTCTGAACCCAAAAGACAAAGCAAGTTAACCACCCTCGTGCTTCGTGTTTAAGTCCAGAGAAACAAAAAGGAAAAGATGTTAAAAATGCTCAAACAATTAATTTTGTTAAACCAGATAAAAAATCTAAGCAAAAAATGTCAAAACCCAAACAAAAAAATGTCACACGTGTGTCCCACAATTCTCCACAGAAACATTTAAATCGTCAAGTTGAAAGCAGAACATGCTACAACTGTGGAAAGTATGGACACATTGCGTCTTATTGTCCCTATTATCAAACGCCAAAGAAGAAGGTTGAACTTTATGACACTAAAGTAAGCTCTTCCAAAAGAAGATCCATGACTCCACCAAAAGGAGTCAGTGAACCTAAAGTTCAACCTATCAACTAGTCGTCTGTTTATCATAAACAGGCCTTACATAAGGCTGGCTTATGGAAAGAGAAATCTACCTATGAATCTGATAATGAGAACAAGAAGACCATAGATCTTCCCTCACCCTCAAAAGGTCAACGGGTGGAATTTATGATGTGTGATGCCTCTGGGTCACCCAAGCTAGTTAAGGCTTGGGTCCCTAACCTCAACTAATGATTTCCATTGAATGTGCAGGGTGTTCGCTATAGTGCTGAAACAAATACTTGGATCGTAGATAGTGGAGCATCTAGGCACATGACTGGAAACCGGGCACTCCTATCAAATGTCAAACAAATTAAAGGAGGTCAT
>BJCM01069823.1:0-21517 GCA_018326385.1 Flaveria bidentis
ATATATATAATTGTTGTAACTTTATATATCTATTTTTCCATTAATGAATTATGCTTAACTATGTTTTTTATTGTTGTTGTAATGTTGTCTAATTACAGATTTAAGGCAATCAATGGCTGACTCAACCGTGACATATGTTTAGAACTTTAAGTCATGAGTTGTTTATAATCTTATTGTTATACTTGTATTACACTGATTTTTTAATCAGGGATAATTTTGGAATACTTTTAATTAATGCTGCTGCTTTTGTTATTTCAAAATGAAGCTGTGGGAGACGTACTTAAGTAATTAAGTTGCTAATGTAATAGCCTTTTTATTGTTTGGTGAATGATCAATGATGGGTTAAACTTCAAGACTTCAATTCAAGTTTGCTGCTTTTTATTTATTTATTTTTTGTTTGATGATGATTTATGGATGTAATGGACTCCTATATTTGGAGAATTGAAGCTGCTACTTTTGTTTACTTTTTTTTATTAGAATCTATCAATGTAATGGATTCTTATCTTTGTTTTATTATGGAGGTAATAGCTCCCATTAGAAATTAAATTTATATTTTGACTTTTTCCTCAATTCAAGTGAATTCGAATAAATCCGTCACTGGTATTACTAAGAACTAATACATGAATATTTGAACAAACGTAAATGAAGGGATATTAAACGAATGTAACGTGAACAAGTGAACATAAACAAATGTTCACAAACGTAAACAAAAGAATTGTTTTGTTTCTTTAACTAAAGAATAAAACTTTATTCATGTTTGTTCGATGTTTTAAATGAACTTCCAATATACTGAAAGTTCATCCAACAAAATGTGATATTTGGATCTCAATGGCAACAAATAATAAACCACCCCATTTATTTTGGATCTTACAACATTCAAACTCCACAAAACTTGCTGAATCTTCTCTTTGATCTTTCTTCATGTGTTTTCCCACCGTCAACTCTACTTCCTCCTCCCCCTATGCCGATCGGAAAACCTCGTGGTAACAAGCGATCCTCCGGTGCCTTCTGTTCCTCCACCGCCACCACGGTGGTGCTTTTAACACTCTGTGTTTTAGGCCTCTGGATGCTAACATCCAACACCATAACATCTCCATCAAACACCACCATTCCTATCAACACCTCCTATGATGTTTCGTCGTTTATAAAGTCGAATCGAAAGATCCCAAATGATGCTACTGATCAAGATAAACATGTTCATCTCATGTCTAATGCAAGTGTTTATGAAGATATTAATCATAGCGATTCGCATGTAGATGTTGTTGCACCACATGATGAATTGAAAGCTCAGGATGATCAAGAAAAGGGACAAAGTTATAAGCTTGATGACGATAGGGATTGGTTAGCTGAAACCGAAAGTGAAGGTGAACCCGAAAGCACGAATAACGTTGTTGTTGATGATGATGCTGAGAGTTTGAATGATAGTGATGTGGGGAAACAAGAGGCCGAGGAGCAACAAGAGGAAGCAAAAGAAGAACAAGAGATTGAAATATCAACTTCTGAAGATAACACCGATGGATCGAATGAAAATGCATTGATAAAAGGAGAACATAAACATAAAACACATAAGATTGACATAAATGATGATCAAGAGAGCGATACTGCAAATCAAGATGATAAACAGACAGAAACTGATCTGGAGGATACCCAAGAACAAGATATAAGTGATCAAGAACACAAGAAAGAGATAGAGAATCAACAAGAAGAACAACATGAAGATGATGGACCTATAGAATCACACTCGATAGCAGCCGAGACAAAAGCCCACGTCGAAAATCAAGAAGCACAAGACATTAGAAACAAAATGAAGCAAGCTAAGATAGAATCTATCACAATCAACACCACTATACCGATCAAAGCTCTCGATATAGCAAATTCACCAAAAGGTGATGTTAACGGCTATAATGATAGTTACGAATGGGGATTATGTAATGTCACGGCTGGCACAGAATACATACCTTGTTTGGATAACACCATAAACTTGCAACGCTACGATGACCAGGAGAGACGATGCCCAAACGAGCCCGTCACGTGTCTAGTCCCTCTTCCAAAGGATTACATGACACATATTCCATGGCCACAAAGTAGAGATAAAGTACAAATTTTTACTCTTATTCTCATTTACACATGAATCACTAGAATATGTAACCAACTTTAATTAGGATGCAAATGACAGATATGGCTTCACAATATGCCAAACAAGGCCTTATCTGATTTTAAAGGTAACCAAAATTGGGTGAAGGTGACAGGGGAATTCATCACTTTCCTAAAAGGTGCTCATCATTATATTGACTTCCTACAACAGGTAAAAAACAAACTTTATAAAGATATGTTCCAGATTCTATATGTTTCCTATGTACTACTTCTTGACCTGTAAACTTAGTTTAAAACAAGGTAAACTACAGTTTACTGTAAGTGGTGTTAGATGACTAATCAGTAGTGTGTGAATCCAGAATCCTTAAATAAATATATAAATATATGCATGTCAGTGTTATCACACTAAAAACAGTTTCAGATAGTGTATAATATTTAATTTCACATCGTTGTTAACTATGCAAGTTCACCCTCAATATGAACATGCATAATCTTTCATATAGAACTTATGAAATCAATCTATTAACTTTGTAAGAACAGGCAGTGCCTGGGATTGTCTGGGGGAAGCACATGCGAGTAGTTCTAGATGTAGGGTGTGGTGTAGCGAATTTTGGAGGTTACCTCTTCGATAAAAATGTTATAACAATGTCGTTCGCCTCGAAAGATGATCAAGAATCTCAAATCCAATTTGCGTTAGAAAGAGGGATACCCGCAATATCTGCTGTCATGGGCACCCAACGCCTTCCGTTTCCAAGTAGGGTGTTTGATCTAGTACATTGTGTTCGTTGTAAAGTGCCTTGGCACAAAGATGGTGGCATCCTTCTCTTGGAGGTTAACCGCTTGCTTCGGCCCGGAGGCTATTTCGTTTGGTCAGCATCACCGGTTTATGGAACACTAGAACAAGATGTCCAAATATGGAAAGGTGATTCTCTACATGATATTCAATTTTTCATATATGATTGTTGATTTCTTGTAATAAATTTTGGTATACTTGTTAACTAGAGATGTCTGCTCTAACTGTGGCATTGTGTTGGGAGCTTGTGACCATCAAGAAAGACAAACTGAATGTTGTTGGCGTTGCGGTGTACCATAAACCTGACACGAATGAATGTTACGATGTAATAAAGAGATCACAACCTCCCATGTGTAAACAGGACGACGATCCTAATTTCTCTTGGTACGTGCCATTACAAACATGTATGCATAAGGTGCCTACAGGGGAGACAGATAGAGGTTCACACTGGCCCGAAGAATGGCCGGACCGCCTTCAAGTTCATCCATACTGGTTAAACAGATCCCAGACCGGAATCTACGGGAAACTAGCTCCAGAGGACTTTGTTCAAGATTATGAACATTGGAAACGAGTAATTAACAAAACATATATGGATAACTTGGCTATTAACTGGTCGAATGTGCGAAATGTCATGGACATGAGAGCTGTTTATGGTGGGTAAGTGCTAAACTACAGCAACATTGCACCAACTGTGCGTTATCTTCTATAAGTTCTTGTGATTGATGAGCTTTTGTTAATAGGTTTGCTGCAGCAATGAAGGATATGAAACTGTGGGTGATGAATGTGGTGAATGTGGATTCGCCTGATACATTGCCGATAATATTTGAAAGGGGTCTTGTTGGGATCTACCATGATTGGTGTGAGTCATTTAGCACGTATCCTCGAACGTACGATCTTCTCCACGCAGACCATTTGTTCTCGAAGGTGGAAAGGCGGTGCAAGATTAAAGGTGTGATCGCGGAGATTGATAGGATTTTGAGACCTGGGGGGGCATTGATCGCGCGAGATGAACCAAGCATGGTTACGAAGATGGAGAAGCTTTTGAGATCGTTGAATTGGGAGGTTAATTCGACATTTGTGAATAAGCAAGAAGGAGTGATCAGTGGTCGAAAGTCGTTGTGGCGGCCAAGCACATATATAACACCTTGATCCAAGTCAGCTGGAATCATAAATGTCATCTGTCCAGCGCAAGCTGTGATTTATTGTTAGTTAGAATCTATCTACACATCTGTTAGTTTTACGATAACCACAACACAAGCTATAATTATTTTGGTTGACAGACTACTTATGGTTATGTTAGTTTTAGGATGACCTTGTTAAAAAGTATGTCAATGCACATAATGAAATTAGAATTATTGTATACAAGTTTGTGAGTGTAAGTGGACCAAAAGTCAAAATCAGGAATTCTAAATGTATCATTCATACCTTTTCAATAATCATTTTCAATCAATTGGTGATGCAGGTGCAAATATAGATACAGCACCACCAGAACTACGTAATATTACAACATATTTGTTCGATTAAATCTCTTATATGAGCGTCAAATGAATCTGCAAGTAGCAAAAATCAAATATATCTGCAAAATGTTTAAAAAAACCTTCGATTGGATTGTAGAATCAGATCATTAATTCTCCCTTGTAAAGCTTGTTATACTCTGCAAGTTCTTCATGATATACATCCCATACGCACCGAACACAACCGTTTCCACAGCAATCTCGCGGCAACGGCTTCTCCGGAGGCGAAGGGATCTCCGGCGACTTCTGCGTTTCCTTAGTATTCTTCGAAACGCTCAAACCTTCACATGATTTCGTTTCGATCTTAGCATCAGAATCATCTATCACTGTTGGAATTTGAATCAAAAGTGAGATGGAGATAACTTGTGTTAATGAGAGAAAATTGAATTGGAATGCGATGAGATCGATTAACAGCGGTGGTGATTCGTTGAAGAATATGGAATCTCATGGCCGATCGACGGCCAACGCCACCATCACGTCGGAAGTTCAGGCGACGGTGGTGCTTACGCGGTGGCATGACAACCGTCGTGAACGGAGGATGGCGATTGGTGGGATGGTTCCATATATTCTGAAAGCTTCTTAGCCAATGGGATGCGTCAAATGGAAGAATAATAGGTAAAGTTACCCCTCTGACCCTCACTTTCTATATTTAACAAATGTTATCCCAAACTTTGTATCATTGACAAAAGTTAACCAATTATTCAACTACATAACCTCCGATGCAAATAGTCACAATTGATCTGTCTCAAACCAACCTTAACAAATACCCAGGTTAGAGTTTTGGAGCTAGATTGATGAGGGTCCTTGAGGTCCAAGGCTTGACAAGTTAGTGTAAATTAGTTTTTTTTTATGGAAACAACTAATTGAATCATTGCTAGGTTACTCGTCCACCTGATCGTCTCTATTCAAGTTAAATCTATTACTTGAGTATGCAAACCGAGACTATCCTCAACTTTAACACTCAAGAATCAAACAAGATCAATAAAATGAACTATCTAGAATGTAAAGATAAAACACTAATAGAGATGACAAATCAAGACCTAACCCTAGCAGACTAATAAACATTCCAGATGAAGAAACGTGAATGTTTAGTAGCCAATGTGCGAGAAGATAGTTATTAATAAATGAAGAAGATAAACACCTGATGAAATAATAAAATCAAATGATGACGATGTGTAGTGATCATGATAACAAACTAATCGGAAGAAGTCTCTAATGAACATTAGCGGATCGTAGACTAATGGAGAAGATAAAAGTGTTGCTTCTCAATAGAAGAAATTTAATCTCATCCTTTTAATGTTTACCATGAAGACCAAATAGTTGAACCACCTTTTCTTCATTTTAAGTCCCTCCTCAAGAAATTTAATCCTTCAACTTCACAAACTTTATAACATCAGCCTCATCGCTTCATCCCACGTCCATATAACCCAAGACATACTCATTTGCCATGCAAAACAAAAGATACCACACACAGGTAATAATGTAACGTATATGTTTGATATTAAATTGAAAATATATATTTCAAAAGTTTACACCCTATCTAAAACTAAAAATTTGTAAACATGTTTATCCCTTATTAACAAAATCAAGATCTACTGATCTGTCAAGTCCACAAGATCACACAAAAGCAATGAATTGGCTAACTCTTAATTTTATTATATTCAAAAAAACTTCTCAAAAACTTGAATCCAACTTACCCCAACACGGGTATATATAGTCTAACTAATACTTATCTATCTAGAAAACATAACATGAATAAACTTTATCTAATTAGATAGAATATTTAAACACAATTATCTTTTCCTTATGGATAGACCTTAGTTAGATTTAATATTCAAACCATATTAACCAACTTGTCAATAATGGCCCTTTCAAGTTTGCCTTCATGCCACTTGAATCCAGAAGTCCACCTAACTCGTGAACTTGGAATTATGATCTTCAATCTGCATGCCATAATCGAATATGTATCATGACAATACGAGACAAAATATTGCATATATGTCACACTCAAAATCAAGATGTTACATAAGCTAATGTGATATAATTTTATTGTGTATAAATTCGTATGTCTAATATTATAACAAATTAACAATCTTGCATATCTATAAATAATACACGATAATTTTACAAATATATTCTTAGAGCTTTATGCAATTTGATCATTATCATCGGTCCAACAACCATGGATATGTTTATTTGGCTTATGAAACTTACTTATATCTCCATCTTTATAATTTGAGAAAAAAAATATAGGTTTTCATATAACTTAACACAATCTCATTCTTCATAATAAGGTTAAGATGAGAGATTAATCTCACATTCCTAGGGACACACTACTTATTCCTAATTTGTTTACAAGTGAAAGTAAATACAAGTACAAAATAATACATTAATAAAATAATATTATTTTAATTAGATAAGTTTATATGATAAATAAGATATGAGGTTAATTGCAAGAATTGAGCATGAGTGCCAACGTGAATGCTCTAAGGCTCTAGGTATGATTCACTTTTTAGTAGCCTCTCACGTCCGACTGCCTGTACATGTTTATACTCAATTAAATAATATGTTTTATTAAATTATTTAATTAATTTTCTTTCTTTCGATCATAATTACTTAAAAATACAGGATAACATATGAATAATACACCCCAAACATGAGGATTAAAGATGAACGAGGTGGGAAGTAGGTAGTACATCAATACTTTGCAAGTACCATGCATCGTTTCGTATGTCTAGGGTAGTGCTAGCCGGTAGTTTGATCAGATCATGAACTCATTGATGAACGATGTAGATAAAGAGCAAGTGGTATATAATATAAATGTTAGAGTAGTTTTGATATTAAAAAAAATTGTCTTCTCCTTTATATGAAATTCTTTTATCGGCCAAGAGTATAATTATTTTTTTGGTTTCACCCTAATTTTTTTCTCATTTAATTTGAGGCTTGAGGACTTCAACGCGTAAAAAGTAAAAACAAACAAAATGTTACATTATTTGTCTATAATTTTGGTAGGAGAAAGGGACCGAGACTCGCTCTATAGAGCATTCACAACCCATTCCCTATCTTTATTCATATAATTATACTAAAAATTACTATTTTTTCTCTCTCATTTTTAACTTTATCATTACTTTTTCTCTTTTATTCACTCACAACCACTTAAAATATATTAAAATTTATTATATAGTTTTGAACAGTAATTTCTCAAAATACAAATTGAACAATAAATTTACCATATCATTCGCTCACAACCACTTATAACCATACCATATAATATAGAAATACACTCACGTGTATATAGAAAACCGATTGTGAATGCTCTAACATCCATAAACAAACCAAAAATTTATAATAAAAATTAATGGAAACACTAACTGATTGACCTTCAAATCAATTCGTCTTCATCAAACATCATCCCCCTGATGAAAACGGATTTCACTACCAAATCATATATTTACTAACAATTATTGTTTCTCCCTAAGGCACATATGAACCCTTCTTCGTTGATTCCTCCAGATGACCTGTTGCTGAACAATTCAATCGAGGTTTCTATATGTTTTTTAGTGTGTTATTTTGAGAAATTTGTATTCTAACTGTAGTGTTTGCCTTCAGGCTTCGATACTTCACTGATTATATGATTGTTCATTGCTTTCACTGTTATTGCTATTATGTTTGTGGATGCACCAAATTTTGAAGGATTTGCATCTGAAATTGATGCCTGTATGTAGTTTGCGATTAGCGAAAGTGGATAAACGACATTGATGCATGTATTTTATTTATTTGACTGTGGATTCGGTGTGTAAGTATTTTATCTTCTGAATTGTAGAATAGAATGAATGAGGAATATACGAATGTCCTTGAGAGCATGCTTATAGGCATTTAGTAATGTCTAAATTAGGAAAATAGAGATGTCATGTAGGATTAAAGAGGTTTGCAAGGAAGATGACTTGAGTGGGGGTAAATCTCATGTGATGAAATAATAATACCTTCTATAGGGTGAAATGTAGGAGTATGGGAAAGGAATTACATGGATTGTGCTTTTTGTACAATAAGTATGGCTCAAGTGTTTGCTACTTCTTGGTTTATTATTATTAGTGAACTTGTAGGAAGAAGAATATTTGGTTTCTACATTTTAGTTAAATTCATACTGCAGTTAGGTTTTCTTACAGGATTTTGTTCATGTTGATGCAATATCCCTTGTGTTTCATACCATGGATCTCAGATGGTTTGGTAGCCAAAGATTTAGGATAGTGATTGGGTTGAAACATAATTATTTGGATTAGCTTGTGGCGATGAATGCTTTTTTTTTCTTTTTTTGTGAAATTCATCGAAGATTATGAACTTGTAGTCTAGAATTTTGTGTTCTATTTCGTAAGTGGGGCCTTGTTGCACAGGTTGGAGCTTTCACAGGAAGCATTTGCTCAAGGAAACAAAAAGATCCCTGATAAGAGAAAAGGGGGGAGCATCTACATACCATATTATCGCACGAGAAGAAGGATAAATATGAATCATTTAACTTTCCAGATTTAAGTTTCTTTGACACATGCAATAATTTTCAAGATCATGTCACACTTAATCATGAGGCTCAGGTTGGTGATGTTATGTTCAGTGACTGTCCTGCAGACAATTTAGGGAGCATTACAACCACTGATCTAGTTGATAATTCAGCTGACGGATGCCATAAGTCGGTTCAAAGTGATTATACAAGTGGCTCTATGAGAGAAGATGGATCATACAAACTTGCTGAGAATGTTTGTCCTTTGCTAAGAGATAGTCTGATGGATTTTTTTTACCAAGGTATTGAACCAAAAGATGACACTCATATGCATAAAGGCGAGTCAGACGATTCTAGTGCTGTTACAGAAGTTGAATATGCAAGTCTACCTGATTCGCTTATAAGCTTCTCAGATAAGGCTAATATTGTTTGCAATTTGAATACAGAAGACACAATTGTTGATATTCCTAATTCACAGTTGCTAGATTCTCCTGAAAAAGTTCTAGAAGATCCTTCTTTGCATGGTGATGAGCAGGATATTTGTCCCTGTGTGGATGATGCAGAGTCAACATCAATCTCACACCTTGACTCTATTCACCCTAGTGAAGGGAAAATTATTTGCCTTTTAAATACAGAAGATCCAGAAATACCATGCAATACTGCTACAGATTCTATTGATCATGTATCTTCTGAATTTGATTCTGCACATCCACATGTTGGCAGCGGTCGTGAATCTATATCGGTGGATCATAATCCTTCTATACCAGACCATAACAACTCTGACAGTGATAATGATCTATCTTCCTTTACTGATATTGAAGCTTTGGTAAACTTTGTAATCCTTTTGTTTGATATTTTACACTATTTTTGAGATCATTTATTTTCTTTTAATATACCTATCTTTTCTTTCAGATACTTAAACTGGACTTTGAATATGCTCAGGAGTCATGGATTAGCAATGAAGGTGGTTAACTTGGTATTTCGTTCGGTTTGTGATCAGCATTTTGTATTCCATCATTAACTAGCTGAATTTCTTGTTGATTTTTATCTGCAGATATCAGGCGTAGACACAAATACCCTAAAAGAACAGTAAATACGCTGGAACAGTCTTTGTCAGAAAGAGCCATGTCAGCTCTAGGTGCTTTTGCTGTCTTTTACAGCCATCATTTTAATTACTATATCAAGAAAACAGAGGTACATTTGTTTTGTCAACTATGTTGCAAAGCTCAATTTGCTATTTCTAGGATTATGTAAAACCTCTGAAAATTTGTGTTCTAGGTCACAATAGGCAGATCAACAGATGACACTGAAGTTGATATTGATCTTAGGAAAGAAAGTCATGCCAACATGATATCTAGGCAACAGGTGAGAATATTAAAAAAAAGTATTTTAAGGATCTAATGATTCCAACACATCTATTATTGTAACAACATGGTTTGTTCTAAACCTCCAAAATTTCAATAACTAAAGTTATATTTTGTAACAAATGTGAACATGTTCATCCAACCAGGCTATTATAAAGATGGAAACCAATGGTACGTTCACTCTTAAAAATATCGGTAAGGGTTCAATTATAACGAAAGGAATATCAATTGCTCATGGGCAAGTGGCTGTACTCAGTTCAAGTTGTTTGATCCAGGTAATCATTTAGTTAGTTATTCTTTTGAAGGTATTGATTTCTATTGCTAGTGATATGGTTAACATTTGGTTTCCTTTAATTTACAGTAACACATCTAATACATGGTGTTATGTTTTGATTTGGTAGATAAGGGGAATGGATTTCATGTTTGAGATCAATGACAGATATGTGAGATGGTACTTGGATAACATTGTCAAGAAAACCCAAGGTAAATTTAGAACATTTGAATGGTCGGTCACCTGACCATAATAAATATACTAATGTTTATACATGATATTGATCAACATCATTTTAAGCAAGTAATACAAGCAAGATTTTGTTACAAATATCTTTGATCATATAAAAGTTATATCTTCCATCCATCCATGTACATCTTCTTTATACTTTTATGAAGAGTATCCAACTCAACCTGCTGCAAGATTGAGTACATAAGCCCTGTTGCTAGGCTTTTAAATGATTTAATGTGCTATGTGAATCTCTTTTCTAAAGTCATTCGTAAACTGGATAGGGTCTCTCTTTCTCTCACTCACTCACACATATTCACCGAGTCCCAACGAAATCGGTATGAGGTGTTTTGGTCTTGTTTCATGTTGTTTGACCTAAAAGAAATCGATAGGTTAATATAAAGTGCTACGATAAATTTGTGCAAGTATTTAATATGTATAATCGTGTTTGACTGACAATAGTAAACGTGAAAAAACTAAGTAAAAATGTAAGACCTGAGTGTGGTTTTTGCTTAAGAGTTAAGATCTCTTTGATGTTATATACTTATGGAAGTCATGAGAGAGTTTGCATTGACATCTTTCTCAACGCTCAATCAAACACATGCATCAAACCATCTCCATTTATTATACATTTACGCTTACTTTGAGCACCTGACTACTATAACTAAAGAATGTGTGAGCAAAAATAAAAAAAATTGAACAAAAATAAATTATAGACATCAAATCTGACCTAAAAGAGAATTACATTCTCATAATCAAACGTGTGTTTCGGGGTTGTTCGCGGGTTGAAACTAGACCGGACCAAAAACCAGATCAGATGTAAAAACCCGGTAACTGTTTGTCGGGTCTGGTTTGGGCCGAGTTGGTAAATTGATTGTTTTGGGTCAAAGCTTATTTATGAAAATGGGTTGTAATTGTTGAAGCCTGCAATTTCTCCTGGAAATTTTGGGCTGCAAACATCCAATGTTTTTCATGTTGGGATCATTTTTCGGCTGCAATGTTTTGGGCTACAATACTGGGGTTAAGAAGAACCCAAGGTTTTTCATATTTTGACAATTTGACATAATGAAATCCAATGATTGTCTAACTTATTTCTATCCATGCTGTTGGAATATTTCCGCCTTTGGGCTGCAATAGTGAAAGGCCCGTTAGAATCGATGATAAATTAAAATTTAATAATTCAAATTTCAAATCATGACTTAGTTAGGTGTGTCAAGGAAAAACATAGTAGCATAATCTGTACATATTTGATTTCAAACATAGCTAACAAATAAATAATCGCATGAATGAAATAAAATTAATCTTGAACAATTTCCAAATAAAATTCAATTAAAATGATAGGGTTAATAAGTCAAATGGATTGAATGTAAAATACATATAAATGTGATATAGGTTAACTTGTCGAGTTTTTTTTTATTCTTTTAACGGCCAACGAATAACACATCAACTTAAAAGTAAAAAAAATATATAATAAAAGAATTAAACAGGTTAATTGTAAAGAAGTGGAAAGATGATCCTAGTAAGTAGTAGTATTAACAATTTCAACTATTACCAATTAACTATTAAACATTTAAACCAATTGCCACTAATAAGTTTAGAAACCAATAATCCATATAAAAGCGTTTATCTTCAGTGTTCATTGATGAGAATTCGAATCGCATCCACTATCGATATCTTTGTGGGAGTTTCTTCTAGTGGATCCTACAAAATAATGATTGGTAACAATAAAACCTTGATGATATACACAATAATTAATAATGAAATTTTGAAATTTGCTATCATTTAAATTATCTAAATCATCAACAATGTTGATGTCTTCTATGGGTAATTTGAACTCAATCTTATGTACTTATAAATTTATATAAATATAAATGGCAATAACATTGAGAATTAGAATAATACTATAACTCACAACTTTTTAGTTACAAGACACTAAGACAACAACCTAAAATCTCGGATAAGTGATAAAACTTCCATACGAGTCTAATGTTTTCCCTTTTATCTAAATCTAACTTGAATTTTTTTTATGAGTTATGATCAGATAAGAATTACATGTGTTGTTTGATAAGTTTTTATTTTCATATGCTCGATATTATATTATCTCTATCTAACGGCTACATTCTTCATGAGATCTTAGGTCATTAATTGTTCTACTTGTATTATTTTCCAGGTTAAAGCTTAACATAGATGGCTACATATATTTAATTGCAATTGAATGATCCAATACCATTTTTATTTTTTTTAGTATTGTGCTGTTATAGACTTGTAGATTTTGTTACGTGGCAGCGTCGGTTTTTGTATAATTATCCATACTTCAATTATATACAATCTGTATAATGAATATGATAATTAGATTATTAAAATAATAACCTTATTTTAGTTCAAATAAAATGATATACACGACTGTAAACATTTGATAAATTTGTCTTTCATGACTTTCAGGTCATTATCACTAACTATGTTTTTCACAGTTTCACATGTTTCATTATTAACAAACAAATAGAGTTAGTAAAACTCCCATTCTTGGGGGTATTTGTAAAATTTAAATACAAAATAACAAAGTTATTATTTGTCTAAAAATTGCCTATGTTGGAAAAATAAGAAAGGGAATAAGGCATGGATGGGGTACCATAAAACGAAGCGCTATCAACAAACCCATCGTAAATTCCTCGACGAAAGTGGTTACGGTGATAGGTTTCAACCGTCAAAGATTATCATTGACTGATTAACTAAGATTTTTTATAACAAATTACATGGTGATAGGTTTCTTGCTGTGGATGTCAATTTGTTATAAAGTTAAAAAAATTCCTAAAACTGTATATGATAATTAGATTAAAGTGCAGTTGGTATCCCATGTGGGCATGGGACTCACAACAATGTCACCCCTTGTCATAGGGACCATGGAACTGTAATTCAATAAATGATGTTGTTCCCCGTTTACGATATATAAATAAATAAATTGTGGACCTTCTTCCACCCGACCCGCACCCATCCTAGATTTTTGTTTCTAACGTTCTTATATTTCGAGTTATTACTCCCATCACTTGAAATATAAAATTAATTAATAGAGTATAACACTTGGTTTGCATCGAGAATATCAAAAACCAAAATTGGGAGTCTTAATAATATTTTACCTAACACAGCCAATGAGTTCTATATTAACTATTTAAGAGAAGAATGAGTTTTAGATCAACTAGTTTAGGAGGAGGTATCCTGTGACTTTCCAAAGTGAAGGTCATGGGATGTAATATGCTCTTAGTGAGCCAAGTGCTTTACCACAATGAACCTTTAGGTGGTAGGTTTCCCTTGGAATGGTGGGCGAGCCGGGTCACCAGCGCTGTCTGTGTTCGCAGGCGTGGGTGGCCTTTCGCCATTGGGTTTACCCAGGTGATCGGGCTTAAAAATTATTCGTTGGCCGTTCAAAAAAAAATATGACCTAACACAAGTACATAACTAAAATATGTGGAAAGAAATCGATGTAATGAACCTTATAGACAATAGTGTCGATGTTGATTCGTCATTTTAAAAACCATTTGTAGGTTAAAAGAAATCGGTGTTTAAGACCAACTTATGTTAATTGGCTACTAGAGAAACTTAAGTGCTTACTACTGTATTAACTTTAAACTTAAAGTTGTAACTTATATGTACATATATTTTTCTAATGTAGAAATCTGTCTTGTTTGTGCAATAAGAACTCAAGGGGAAAAGAGATGCAATAATTCAATATCCACTAGCCTCGGGATGAAATTTTGTGGAAAAAGTCTTTAAATTTAGGGTGATTTCAACTTAAGAGTTGGAAATGAAGACTTGTGACCACATCGATAAAGTTTTATTTTGCCCATGTTTTAGTTGGTATGTCATACACCATCACCCATCTTATTCTCTTTTGTTGAATTTCAGGCACACCTTTTTAAGAGGTAAGAAATAGAGTTAATTAATTTTGAAAGGATAAAATTGCATTTACTTAAAATATTGTAAGTAAAATATTGTTAGTTTACATATAAAAATCATTGAACATATCCAAATAATATTCTCTTATATAAATTAAAATCTTACCACGATGTATGGTTACTTTTCCGTTTGGTTCAAGCAAGTTAAGGATCGAGCTCATTTAAGTTTATCCTTAGCTTATTTGATTTTAACTGAATTGAATTTGAGCTCAACTAGTTTCAAGATAGTTTAAAGTTCGAACTTGACTTACATCGACTTGTTTATTATGAATTAGTTATTTCTGTATACATATATTACTTTAATAGATACATATAAATTTAAGTTTATATAATAGATAATATGTTATTATATTTATATAAAAGCATTTAATATTTTAAAGAATAACGGGTTTGTTTAAACACATGAATCTAATCAAAATAGATACATAAAGCTTGCGTTTGAGTAAAGTTTATCAATATAGATTAAATTTAAATTTAGACTCAACTTAATTTAAATTTGAACAATTTGAACTTTAACTATTGATCACTAAATCCCTCTATTTTTAATTTGTATTTGTTCAAATATGGAAGACGCATTTAATTTGATTATTCCTTAAACGATCAATCCATCACCATACAACGGTCATATGCAAACATTTGGTTTATTCTTATAATACTCTATTAATCAATTTTTTTTTTGAACGGCCAACGAATAATTTTTAAAGTAAACTTTTATTAAGTTATTCTTATTGTGATATTGTGTGTGGCGGCTTCAAAGTTAATAAGAGGAAAATGGCATTTTAATATAGCTGAATTTATTTTAATTGTGTTATAAACTTATATTGTATTAAATAATATTAAATATTACAGTTTGAGTTAATGAGTCAAAAGTCATAACTCAAAACACTATATAATTTAATTCATGCCGTTCAAAAAAATTTAATTATTCATCACAGTCAAAAATATCAACTTAACAATAATCCATATAGTTCTACCACATAAGCGAAAACATAATAGTAATTTTGCTACTAATTTAAAGTTAGTCATTTCTTAACTTTTGAGGGTAAGGCCTAGTTTTGAGACAAAAAATAACAATTTTATTAACATTTTAATCCCCTCCCACCCAAAATTCTCTGCATATTTTTTTTTAAATTTTAGAAATATAGCATCACTCTGGTTTTAATCCTTTTGTATGTGCAAAATTTATTTAATAAAAGACATATCTATAACTTTTAACATGTGATAAACAGTTTAATTTGACGTCCAAATGTAAAAAATGATTATAAGATAAGTTGGGCCCATAGGTTTAATGCAGTGCTTTAAAAAGACAAACACATAAATGCTAAAATACATTGTTCATTTGTAACTTGGGCCTGTCATATGTAGCCCTACAAAATCTAACACCAGTCCAAAGTATCCAACCATTAAATCTTTCAAAAAGGACGAGTTAACCGTTTGACAACAGTGCACCATGAAAATTTGTGGCACGTACTTTTAGCTTTTCAATTATGTTGATAGTGATTTTAATGGTCTAGAATTGTTTATGACCCTGTATTAAACCTTTCAATATATAGGTTTGTAGTGACGAGTTAACAAAATATGTTTGGTAGGAATAGAGATGGCCAAAAAACCCGGGTACGGACCAGACCCGAACCCTAGTTCGGGTACAACCCGGTATAGGGTGTATCCGTTTCGGAACCGTAAAAAACCGGGGGTAGAACCCGGTTTCAAATTTGGAGAATTTTCAAGAACCCAACCCGACCCGATTATACCCGGGTCGAACCCGGGTTTTCCCCTTTTTTTGGGTTTTTCAAAAAACTAGCCATTTTTAACGGCTATGTAACCGTTAGAGTCCTTTTATGGCTGTTTTTTGGTGTTTTTCCCCTTAAATTAGTATAAATAGGTGTTGGTTGATATGGTTGAGTACCAAAGCCTCAAACGCAAAAAAACAAACGCAAAAAACGAAAAAAAGACTCTCATTTTACATTTTCACTCTCTTATCTTACACTTTTACTCTCAATATGGCTCACTTTTAATCTTTCGTTGATCAAGGTTCGTCCAACTCTCCAACCATCGTTCGTGTTCTTGCACACAATCGTAACAAAGATGTTTGGTGCAATTAGGATATGTTTGAGTTGAGTAGCGGATCTGTAAAGGCTCGTTACAAGTTTTGTGAAGCTTTGTTTGCTAAAGATTCAAACATAACTTTAAGCAAACATATTAGCAAAAAGTTTTATAAGTCGTTGAAAAATAATCTGGATTCGCAACAAACACAATTTGGTGGAGACGGTGGAATATTTAATTACGACGTTAATGAGGTTCGAGATCGAATGACGAAGTTCGTGATTCAAGAAGCTTTGCCTTTTAGTCACTTCGACAATACTCGGTTAACCAACTTAATTTGAGAGACGCTTTAACCTTGTTACACTCATGTAAGTCGTACTGCACTTAGACGTTATTGTTTAAAATTATAAAAACAAATAAAAAATGATTTAATTGTATTATTTGAACATTTAAATACCAGTGCAAACTTAATAGTGACGTTTGATCGGCTCCACACGGTTTCCCCCCGAATCGTACATTTGCGTCACGGCTCTTTGGTTAGATCCTAGTTCATGGCAAATGATGAAACGTACGATTGCATTTGATCTATTTCTGTATCCACACACCGAAGAGTTTTTATTTTACTTTTTGGATAATGTAATAACTACTTTTAATTTACAAAATAAAATATTTTCAATGGCATTTGATTGTAAAATTAAAATTAAAATATCTTCCGATTGCAAACGGTGATTTTTTTCATACTCGTTGTGTTCCACATATTATTAATTTAGTAGTGCAAGATGGGCTATCCGTACCATTTATTAATAACTTTATAAAATCTTTTCGATTTATGTTACACAACGTTTTTAAAAAAGTAGAAAATTATATCAAGATTATAAAAAACTTTGTAAGGATACAAAATCTTTATTTTTAGATTCTAATTAAGATGTACTTACTAGGTGGAATTCGACTTGTCACATGTTTGATTGTGCTTTAAAACAAAAAGACACTTTAAAAGCTTTTCATAGTAGTCTTTCGGATAATGGCGAAGCCGACTTGTTTTCGTATGCGGGTTGGAAAAATATTCAACGTTTATCCGAATTTCTTGACGTGTTTAAAAACTCAACTACAAAATTATCGGGAGTTTATTATCATACTAGTTATTCGGTGCTTCAAGAATTATATATCATGGCTTTGAATTTTAAAATTTTTCAAAATAAAAATAATATATTTAGAGAAATGATAGAACCAATGAAAGACAAGTTTAAAAAATATTTTCTTGAGTTACCACCCGTTTTTACTTATGTCGCTGCTTTAAATCATTTTTTAAATGTTGCGGGGGTTGAATGTTTGATAGACGAGATAAATGACAATTTGGATATACTGACGAAAACCCTAATTTTTCAACCGCGACAAAAAAAAATTTTAATGAAAGTTTGAAAATAATTTATAATCTTTATTTAATTAAATATGGGTCTAACGTAAATATAACTACGCCAAGAGTATCAACCTCAAGTGCTAGTACATCGGTTAAAGACCAGATTATAACTATGTTGAATGTTATTCGGGATGTGACGGCTAAACAACAAAGGGGTAACGCCCCAACAAGCGAGTTTGGTAGATATGGTGGAACATATTTTATTTCCACTATGACTACCCAAGATTATCATGCATTTGATATTTTGGGTTGATGGAATGGAAAAGAATCCTAATTTCCGATTCTTTCCGCTATGGCACGTGATTTACTAAGCGTTCAAGCTTCCACAGTAGCTTCGGAGTATGAGTTTCTCTTAGTTGCAGCGTAATATCATTACTTAGAACAAAATAACTCCGGAAGCGGGGGAGCTCTGCATTTGTTTAAAGAACTACTTAGACGCGATAGATCGTATACAAGACAAAACAAACCTTGAAAGAGAAATTACACTCGAAACTAAAGTACACGATGAAGAGGTAGAAAGAGTATCTTCTGGTATATCCGACGAAGAATTAGCTTTTGATAAGGCTATCGTTGGAAATAAATATTAGACGATAAGTTAAATAAAAGTTTTATGATAATTTTTATTAATTCGTTAATATATTTTTAAGTTGTTTTAATAAATAAATGATAAATTAATGTTTTTTTAATGTTGTTATAGAGATACATGACGATTAATGCGATGTTTTTTCCAAACATAATAAATAATAATGATAATAATGATGATGATGATGATGATAATAATAATAATAATAATAATAACAATAATAATAATAATAATAATATTATTATTATTATTATTATTATTATTATTATTATTATTTTAAAACCTGGTTGTATCCGGTTTTTAGACCCGACCCGACCCTAACCGGGTATATCAGGTAGGGTATTATACATGTTGAACCTGACCTAGGTTCGTACTCGGGTTCACCAATAGTCGGGTACAAAAAATCTTGATTGGGTCCAACCCGGTTTGAACCTGGTTTCAGGGTCTGGTCCATAACCCGGTTTGTGCATTTCTAGGTAGGAACCCAAAGCGCTAGAGGTGAGTATTGGGTTACGAGTCAAAACAAGTCAAATAAATTTATTTTCGACTCGTCTCTTTTAACAAAGAAAATTAAGAAAAGAGAAAGAAAATTAATCATGCAACGTAACTGAAAAAGATAATAATAAATTTTATTTTGGACTCGTCTCTTTTAACAAAGAAAATTAATCATGCTACATAACTGAAAAAGATAATATTAATTTTTCTATTATTATTTTAAAAGTGTTTGGACACATTTTAACTTTTGAGGCAAGCATTCATATAAGTATTTAAATGTGAATTAAGTGTTTAAATATGAAAAGTAATCTAAACTCTATAAGAGAAGCTGGGCCCATATGTTTAATGCAACTTTTAAAAAGACACACAAATAAATACATTACACATGCATTTATAACATGGGCCTCCATATAGGGCCCTACAAAATCTAACCACCAATCCAACCTTCAAATCTTTCAGAAAACGGGTTGACCCGTTTAGCTTTTCTTCCTGACCCGAAACCTGTGTGGAAGATATGAACATTAATCATGATACCATATCATCTTGTTAAATTAAATAAATCAATCAATCAATCAAATCCATTTCTGAAAGATGTCTCCATGAATGACCTCAAAGAAATAAAAACTAGAAAAAGAAATTAAAGACGATAATGGAGCCTCTGACAACACTCCGTTCTAATCATAAAACACCCACTCACTCGTTTTTCCCCAAATACTTACACTCACTTCCATTTTCCATATACAATCAAATATTCAAATCAATACCCTTTTAAATTCTTCAATCCCAAAATCAAAATGATTCATCTTTCTTCTTCAAATCTGTTCAACTTCATCACCATTTTCACGGTGCTCTGTTTTCATGGCGACTCTGTTAAACACTGGGAAGACATACAAGCTCTGAAACAGTTCAGAAATAGCGTCGATTCCAACTCAGTGAGTCACGGCTCGTGCTTATCTTCATGGGATTTCACCGTCGATCCCTGCGACTCCATCTCCGGCGAGAATTTCACCTGTGGACTCCGGTGTGACGTCATCATCTCCGGCGTCAGCCGAGTCACCGAACTCACTCTCGATCAAGCGGGTTACTCCGGTTCACTCGCTTCTTCATGGAATCTTCCGTACCTTCAAACATTAGACCTCACAAACAACTTCTTCACCGGTGCAATTCCCCTGTTTTCCCGATTAACTCGGTTACAACGACTCAGTCTCTCCACCAACTCGCTCAACGGGTCGATCCCTGACTCGGTCGACTCACTCCCCAACTCACTCGAAGAGCTTCTTCTCGATAACAACAACCTCAACGGCCCCATTCCACAATCTCTCAACGGTTTAAAGAACTTAAAACGACTCGAGCTGCAAGGTAACAAACTCACCGGCGAGTTCCCCGAGTTGACTCAACTCAGTAACCTTACCTTCCTCGACTTCAGCAACAACGCCATCTCCGGCGACGTTCCGGCGAGGTTCCGGCGAGATTCCCCACCAACCTAATCGAACTGACGATGAGAAACAACTCCCTACTAGGGAATATTCCGGCCAATCTAGTCAACAGTACCGTTTATCTTTGTCAAAATGGTATCAAATCGTATGAATAAAGACCAAACTAGAACCAAATCTTCAATCTAAAAAAACAAAAAAACACTCCCAGATCTGAACTATCTAGAATCACAAAATCATCAATGTGACGACCTGCATGATATTACAAAGTGTAGACTCACAATCTCTTGCGGAAGTAAGACGAAAGGTGAAGAAGATGAAAACATTCCATCTGAAGTCTTCTAAAAGCTCACTTCAATTGACCCGATCCACAGGACCTACTCAATGACTTCGAACCGGCCACGTGCGTGTGAACTTCTGCATAATAAAAAACAAGAAGCAAATAAAAAAGAAACAAACAATTCTTATTTATTATTATTTGGATTATTAAATTGCATATATAATTAGAATCTTAACACCCCCGCTCAATTTGATAATCCAAACAGGTTTACCATTTTTAACTCGTCGACTAAGAATTTATGTTGATGAGGGAGAAGACCTTTTGTCAAAACATCGGCAAGCTGAAATGCAGACCTAGCAGGTACAGGAGTCGTTACGACTCCTGCTGAAATATTTTCCCTTAAGAAAAACAAGTCAATTTCAAAATGTTTCGTCCGGTCGTGAAACACCGGATTTGCTGCGATGGAAACAGCAGCCTCATTATCACAAAATAGCCTTACCGGTAACGCCACTGGAATGCGAAGTTCTTGAAGAATATTCAACAACCACAGGATTTCACAC